>BOPP01000087.1:3992373-4095943 GCA_017312745.1 Gryllus bimaculatus | reverse complement strand
TTATTATTATTATTATTATTATTATTATTATTATTATTATTATTATTTTACTTCAAAATCTATCATTAGAAAACAAATTAGATGAAAATCTCTATCTTTAATATTTTAGGTGTAGGAAGCCTCCGAAAAGTGTTGATTTGTGAAAAATGAAAGTTTTTAACCAACGTGAGATCTGGATCATTCTTTTGATCGTGAGATCTGCGTCATTCTCTTTAGCGCCGTCCATATAATTTCCTAGCGCAAATTTGAGTTACTTTGAATACCCTCTCTCCCCTCTGTAATGCACCCGTAATGCGCGATTGAACCCCCATATTAATTACGGTAACGCTGGCCACAACCCTCTACCCATTTTGTAAATGAAAAAAGTGAAAATTAATGATAGTCCTGTAAAAAAGTGTTTTCATTCCATTCATGCAGTAACAACTTCTAATAACAAAATTATTGTTTCCAAACAAATCAATTAGATAATAAATTTCAATGTTGCCTAACCCCTCCCCCCACGTAACGCTTCCTCAAATCCCCCCCCCTCGTTGGCGTTATGTAATTTATGGACGGCCTCTCAATCGTCCTGCAGACTATCCAACAACACACTTGAATCAAAATCAATCGTGCCATTTTTTTGAAAATTTAAAAAATGTCCAAGGTGCTTAATGTAAATTACCCTCTAAAGTTAAAATATCGTTTTCAAATAAAAAGTGTCATGATATCAGCAAGATCGATTGGGTAATGTTAATTTTAGAGAAAATCGGCTAAACAGTTGAGCCGTTAGCATTGTTCACAGAGACAGGCGTTTTGCTGCCAATTGATTTTTCGGTATCGTGGACTCATAAAACATGGATTCTGGCTACACCACGTTTTCGAGGATTTTTTTCTATATTTAGCAACTAAATTGATCCACATTTTACACAGGTCCTGTAATAAGGGTTTTTTGCCGCAAAGTCTCCGTATGTTCGCGCACCATTATATAACTTTCTCTTAAGAAGTTCCTTCTTAAGCGCGAGATAGTAATATTTATGTTTAGGTGATACAAGCTTCCGCTTTTTGGAGCTATAACGTGTTATTGAAATTTATATTTCTTTTTCATCTCTTGGCATGAAAAAAAAAATTTTATTCAGATATTCGGACTCGGATTTATTTGTCATTCTGTGCATTTCTCTGTTTTTCTGGCTTCCCAGGAATAAATTTTACTCCAAAAATATATTTTGGAAAAAATAGGTTTACAATGTTAGAATGGCAGCTATTATTCATTATTAAAATTTATTTGACTTATATATTAGATTTCACAGTGTTTCGATATACTGGAATTTTTTTAAACACAAAATTAATAAAATTTTTGCAAATCTTCGCAAGATATGGAATTGTTAATAATATTTTTCATATACTATTGTCTCTAAATATTTTATAAATAAATGTGCTAATAATGTGTAGTATGGGTGCGTCAGGTAGACAGCGCTCCCGGAAATACAGGCTGTGATGTGTAAGATATCGCAAATAAACCCGTTCTATTTCTGCCGCACCTCAGGAATTTCATCACGCAATATTTGTGGCAATTCTAAGACACAGCGTCACGTTCTCCTCGCCTGATCGTAAGATGCCCTCGCCTACACGCCAAACCGTCTGCTTTGCCTCCACAGAGCTTGCATAAATCTCGCCCAACAATTGCTCGGGCTCCTTTTGATCAACGTCTTGCGAACGACGGCGCATCGCTTGGCGAACGCGGGGCTGGGACAAGATGGCGGCGCCGCATCGCGCATTCCTGGGGTGCCACCCGCACCGACCGCCCGCCCATAGATTAAGCCCCTGCGCCAGCCATCGGCATTTTGCATATAAAAGCGCACGCCGAGTCGATAAAGATGACATAATAATGCCATAAATCCCAACATTTCCCATCATTTAACAGTTTACTTTTACGAGAAATGTTAACCAAACCCCCGGCTCGGCGACAGGCGAGAGACATATAAATCTCGGTCTTCATATCTGGGAGGCGGAATTGCTTTCCCCACCACAGCTTGCGTAACAGCCTCGGTTTTGCTGTGCCAACATTTTATGACGAGGATTTTACTAGCATCCTTCTCGTAATCTCGTTCGAATATTATTAAAATGAGTTTTCCACTTTTATGTGTACAATTACACAGAGAAATGCTAGAGTGAGCTCACAGCGCCTCTTGGGGGGAATATAGGGCAAGATATTGTATTACGATCTCCTTGAGACGCGCACTGTGTCGTTATTTTGTCTTCTTAGCCTACATCTGAAAGATGAATATTAGCAGAAATGAAAGGAGAAATAATCGAATTGACCGTGTATCTTACAGGCAGTTCCAGAGAAAGAATGCTGCTACTTTAATCAAATACGACGTTCCAATGTACACATTTTATGTCAAAATAAATACGGACATAACATAAGCTGTCTAGTATATTTTTGAAAATGATTGTAAATAAGTCCGGTAAAATAATCGGTAACATTCTGGTGAAAAATTGACAGTCACTTTACATATTTCAATAGACAAATTGCATATTAACTTTGTGTGTTTATGACGATGTTATTTCACAATAACTGTGAGAACCTTTGAAACTATTTCAGAATTTACATGCCCAAAAGAATGTTACTTTCACAAATTCTTCTTTTATGCCATGTACTTTCACTAGAATGACTGGAGAATGAAAACGGAGTTCCCTATACATTCTGTTCATTTTAACTCAGGCAAATAAAACTGATAAATTTCACTGTAATGTTTTTAACCGTGTAAGACATTCTAAATATTTAATACACCAAATTAATTACGTGATATACTAATTAAATAATGGTGCTAGAGAAGGGCACAGGCTTTTTCGTATTAGCTTTCTAATGTGTTTGGTGTGGGCTAGCACTTCGGTTTTGTGCCATCGTCTTGTCAGCTGCCAAGAAGTATTGTCCATCTACGGCTGCCCAAAGTTCATTAAAAAAATCGCAATTTTTCAGTTTCTTAAAGTTTCTTTAAATATTAATAATATTTTAAAAAAGTAAAACCTTGCCGTATTTGCAAATTTTTGTGAAAAAGTTGAGTGCCGTTATTAATAAAATGTTATTTACGCGTTACTGGAAGTGCGAATTTTGAAGCTCTTTTACAAAAAAACTTTTGAGTTTTTGAGAATGTCTATCTGTAATTTTGTTGTAGGAAGACTCAAAAAATTCAATCTTTAGTAGTTTTCAAAAATAGTTTTCAATATTTGTCTAACGCGTCTCTCACGTCGTTAATATCTATATTATCGGCACTTTGTTTACATTAACGTATTTACGAGTAAATGTGATTTCAATAATGTTAAAGTTTCAAGATAACTAAACAGATTTATTGTGAAAACTAGCTAAAAATGTCGCATTTTTATAAACGCTAAACCTCTTTTTTTACTTTCCCGTATACATACGAAAATACGGAGTAATATTCGTGGTATAGGAAAAATGTGTAATGCAGCGAGAAAAAACGGCGGAAAAAATTCATTGCTGGACCTTGATAATGAAATAGCCAGAATTCCTGTTGTGGGGCCTTCCTGTGTGGGGCCTTGATGCCGAAAAAACCATTAGCGGCAAAACGTCCGTCCGCCGGCTAACACCACGAGCGCCTGAACCATACGCGGAGTTTATTTCCAAATTGAAGAAATCCCTGTCGGTCTGGCTCGATTCGGAGCTTTGTGATTTTGAAAAATATTCCTTAAAATTTGGGGGTACTTTACATAAAGCCCCAGGGACATTTCCAAAATTTCCTCAAAAGCTGCTCCAAATGCTTTCTTTAAATTTCTTTAAGAATAGTGTAAAATGCTCTTGTAAAGAAGGCAAAGGTCCCATTTTCAGGCTTAATTCTGAATTTTTCATAATTCCAAAAGTTTGAACTTTCTGGCGGATTCCTACAAGTACAGAAATTTTACCTTCAAATAAGATGTGTTGTTTATAATTAGATCTCCAGTACGTACATGCACATTTTTTACTTTCCCCTCTATTTTTAAGATGAGAATGTTGTGTAATCGTGCGCCAGAAAACCTTATGCCTGGTCCTGGTAACGAAAAAGTGAATAAATCCTGTTGCTAAATTTAGAAAAAATATCCTCTAACTCGTGGTGTAGACAGAATCCATGATTTGTTTGTTCTTGATATCGAAAAATCGATTGAATGCAAAATGTTCTTCTGTCCGTCTATCCGTCCATGTGTGATCAACGCTAACGGCATCAGCCAATTTTCTCCAAACTTGATATTCACCAATCGATCTGGTTGATGTCACGACTTCTGGAATTTGAAACCGATATTTTAATTCTGTTTGGGTACTTAACATGCCGCCCATCGGACATTTTCAACATTTTCAGAAAAATTGCTCCAAATGTAATAAGGAACGAAAAGAAAAATAGTATCAAATGACTACATAACGTGTTAGAGCCCTGGTGCAATTTACTACAGTTTAGGACAGGATATATCTTCTTTTTCTCTCTCTCACTTCCTTACAATGCGAGTTTTTGTGTCGAAAAATTTACATAATTTTGTCTATATTAGGTATATTAATCATATAAATATCACATTAGATTTAAATGAGTAAATAAAATATTATTAGTAAATATCAGTGTTACCTTGGGAAAAAGAAATTGATCATCTGTCGTTTACAGACAACACTCTGCTTTGCCGCGCCAAGATAGTAGGATAATGGAAAATATAAAGAGTCAGAGCTTAAAAAGTTAGACACCGACCATAGGTAAATAATCCAACGTTCTAACACTGTCGATACACGAGTCTTTCTTGAAGGTGGGACATTTGAACTGTACCCCTTTTCCGGTAATTTATACCAAAAATATGTTATAATTGTCATTATTTGAGAATAGGCGCTAAATTTTTTGGAGCCTATGAGTAAACAAACATGAATAAATATGTTAGACTAACATGAGTAAATATAATGTTATTCGCGTAAATATCATGTCATTTACTACGAACATTTTATGTTAGAATTAAGCGTACAGATGGGAAGAGATGTAAGGTGAAGATTGGTTAAGCCTCCCACCGTACGCTGTGAACGAACACGTATGCGTTTTCACCTGAAATTTCACTTCTCACCGGAACAGAGCAACGAACTGACTAGCGCAGTAATCTACTCCACGAGTACGACGTTCAGCTATGAAATGACTTAAGTAGAAGGTTTCAAACGATATCTCGATTGGCCTAGAATCGTCACCTGAACGCTTTGCAACTGCTCAAGCTTCTCATTCTTCGTAAGTAAAACTTAGGAGAGGTCGCGTCCACTACGAGCGGAGAGAGCATCCAATGGATTTGCGTACGGAATCAAGTTCCATTCGTTTCAATATTACGATACGCTATATTTTATATTTGTACATCAAAACGATTCATTCGATGAGGTAACTATTCTTTCAACAGCATTATTTCGTTTTGTGAAGTATTCCCGCAATTGAGAAAAAAAAACATTAAATTTTCAGTGTGAAAAGTGAAACATAACGCCACATTCTCGCAACGTATTTTCTTTTATGCAACTTTTTCTTTTTCTTATTTTCTAGTTCTGCTTTTATTCTTCTAACTTGAATTTAATACCACAACTTCCGTTTACCTTATTCAAACGTTAAAGGAAATTGTACTTTCAAAAGAAATTCATGACTGGAGCCCCAAATATGTGTTTGAGCTGACACGTGTGTGTGAGTTACCTACGCGTGTCGCCCCGGCATCTGCATCGTCGCCTCCCAGGGCCGCATCTTCACGTGAGGGCGTCTGAAGGCGAGTTATCCCCGCGAAGGCGCAACTGGAAGTAACATCGCCCGGGAAACGTGAAGAGGTTGGTCCAAGGGATTCTCGACAGAGAAAAACCCACCAATCGATTCTTGGATCCATAAAAAGTAAAACGAAATGTTCTTAATTTTGTTAGATGCGGAGGTATTTTCTACGTACCAGTGCCCACTAAAAGTGCTAAGCCTTCGGTAAAAGGAAGCGCTGCAGTTCGATCCACTCTGTAGTCCGACTTGGCATCAAATTGTATTCCAAAATATTTGGAGAGGGGAAACTGCCACTGCCGCTCCCGAATGGCAGGAGGAGGCCACGCCGCGCCCCTGTGCCTCGCGGACTCGAGGGGTGAGGGGGGGGGGGAGAGGGCCAAGGCCAGACGAACACTCAACAGTAAAAGTTGTTCTATTTCTAAGAGGGAAACTGGATACACTAGAAAAGAAAAAGAGCAATGATCTGCGTTAGGGATCATTAGGAGCTCTGATTAGTACAATGGAAATTATATTAATAATTTCATTTTAAAGAAAAACTTGTAACATTTTTCCGATGTATGTCATTGAATATTGGATTGTATAATTGTAGTTTTTTCATGAGCTTACAAGAGCGAAGTATACTAATAACCTCAATATTACCACAATTTATAGAAACAAGTGATAACGTTTTTTTAAGATTAGAGTGTGTATTGTATTTTATAGAAACATTTTTTTTATAATCTCATAAGTTCATTTTCCTTAAAATTGTTTTAGACAGTACTATGAAAAATAGTAAGGAGTTTTGACGTGGGGATCTTTAGAGTCTTAACATGTGAATATCATACTGTATATTTTTCGGATATTAATTTTGCTGTGTACAGTGGCTTTTGCCTATTTTTGTGCATTGCTCTGTTTTTGTTCCTTTTTTTATAAAGTGTATTCATGGGGGGCAATTATATTATGATTGTAAACATTTAAATTGAGTCAGGGTATATTGTTCTCGTGTTCCTTCCTATTATCAATTTCCCATGACATTGTTCTTTTTCAATATATTTTATAATGTTTAAGGTGCAAAACTTAGCGATCAGTCATCGGGAGATGCTACACCCACATTTCTAGTAAACCACTGTGTTTTACAGTAGCTTCTGCGACTTCTAGTGAATGCTGACGTCTCATGAGCCGGGTCCAGGAGTTGTAAATTAATAAATACGTAGGTATACGAGAAAATAGTTTTGGATAGAAATTGTTGTAAAAAATTCATTTTTCGCGCCATATTTACTGAAATATGTAAAATATTAAAAATATTCAAAACAGAAATTTCTCAAAAACGGCTCTGTGGTATCTGTGTAGGGATGTCACAATACGCACCGACGAGCGCTACCGGCCCATATATGGCCCAACGCTCTAAGTTGTGATGTACCATGTAAAATTATTTATTGCTACTTAATTGATAATTAATTGCGACGATCTGGAATTATTTGTCACGTATTTTCGTGGCGCAGGCGGGTGTAAGCTACAATGACACGACACCAGCACACACAAGTTAAATTCGGGTCATAGCTCGAAGAAATCCTCAAAATATATATTGCTAACTAATTTAACTTTTTAAACCAAATTAAGGTTATCTAAGTACAGAAACCGTATTAAGATTTTGTTATATATTGTAAAATTGTGTTTATTATAAATAATATAATATCCAACATAAATATTGTATATAGATATAAGAGATGTAGAAATGTGTTTATGCGTGTTGGATTTTTTCTTATCGAGTGTCCTCCCTTTTATATGAACATACGAATAGTTGGTAACCTTAGTTAACCTATAGCTTCATGCCACGGTTGGTCGCAAGTTCACGCAGATTGATCGTTTAATGATTCTGTGCACATCAACTACCAGGGTCATTAATCCCGTAAGTGTAATGCATGTTTTTTGTTCGTGAGGTGGCGGTGAATAAACCCCCCGCTGAATGGCGGGATCCGGCTCCGACCCACCGTCGGCTAGTGGTTTCCCCAATCAGATATCTCCCTCCAGCGGGGCAGCGCCGGGGCAAGCTCTAAGCTCCCGACCGGTCTTCCGGCAAGGGTCTCATGTAGTGCGTGTTAGTGTACAAGTGTTTGTGTGTATAAGGGGAGAGGATAGGAAAAAGAAGATTGGGGAGAGGATAGGAAATATCGTGCGCGGTCCGAATTCGATATAGCTAACAAGCTACTTTCAAAAACTCTGCCACCGCCGGGACTCGAACCTAGGATCTCCCGGTCAGAGGAAATGCAGTGAGATCAGCTGATGCCCTGTCCCATCTCTTCCGGTTTGTTGAAGCAGTCGGCTGTGACTTTCCCATTTCCCGCTGTCATTATTTGGCGCTCGCGGTCACTTCCGCGGCGAATGCGCCTCGCAGAAAGCAGAGCAAACACAAAACGAGGCGCGAGGAGGGAAAGTGGTGAGGCAACACCGCAAGTTCGAGGGCGGCTAATGAGTTGGCAACCAGGCCGAGGGGCTCAATCAAAGCGGCGCCGGGAGGAAGCCGGCGCAAGGCTGCCAACTTCGCCGGAGAGGCGGTGTGACGAGAATGTTGCAATTGCGTTCGGTCAGAGTTTCGGCTCCCTGGCTGTGAGGAATGCGCTAACAAACATAGAGGCAACTCTAAGACGAGGTGGTGTACGTGCCATGAACTTACAGGGAGTAGTGGCTGTGCAACTTTGTCCTTCAGTAAGAACTCTGTCAAAGTATAGGTCATGACTGCATGAAGTTTGGAGGATTCGAGAATCATATCTTTAAGCAAATATTATGATGATTATATCGATGACAAGGTATTCGCATGATTGATTGGAGTTTTCTACAACCACCAGTTTTACTTTCTCTTAGACCTACGTATATAAGGAGTAATATTGCGTAGTATAGAGAAAGTTATGTAATGCTGAGGGAAAAAAATGACGATTTATCGAAATTTATAACCGTATTGCGGGGTATACATAACAAGTACGTTTTTACTTCTTTATAATTTTTTTGTTCGCTTTTGGCAGCTTGCAGTAAAGATTAGTTGTCTTTTCTAAAAAGTTTAACATCTGATGGCAAAATCAGCTTAAGTTAATAGTTCTTCCGGAATAAGACCATTATCAGCTGTGTTTTTTCTCGCTATTTGAGATTCATAAGTGAAAGTATTTGTTCCCAAAATGCATTCCCAAAATGCAAAAAGTATTTGTTCCCAAAATAGGTCGGTAATATATACCATCTTTATAGGTATTTAATTATGAAACATTTACATAAGTTTATTTTGTTTCTTCTTAACCTGGGATTAAAAACTCGTTTTTGCCGGATTTTTACTCCTTGAACTACCTGGCAATTACTTTATCAATACAGTAACTTTCTTCGCTATTTTATTTATTTACTTAGCAATTTGTCATATTTAAGTACCAAGGTCGATGACATGTGTTTTTTAAGTTGTGGGTTAGACCAAACAGTCTCTACAGATTCTCGGTTCTCAAAATTTACATAATAATATTTATTCTTTTACTTATATTCGGGATTTGGTGATTTTTCTAATCTTTACCAATAATAACAAAACCTATTTCAAAAATCACATGAACATTGTAATACCTGTTGTTCAGATGACCTAAATATATTACACATGCAGAACATTTCATATAACATTCCGAAAAATGACAATAAGAACACTTTTGTTATTTAATATTTTCCCGTTATTTCCTCCTTGTATGCATGACCAACACCCCTCTTTGATCATGAGTTAAAATCTTTCTTTATTTCTGATATCAAACGTTTCTAGAACTCGTGGAAAACGTTGTAGAGAAGGCGAGTATCAAAAGGGATATTAAAGGGGCTCTTTGAATGAAATTTTGAGGAATTACACAAAATAACAAGTGCAATCCCTTCATAGCTAATATAATTTAAAAAAAGCACATGTAAAAAATATTGTATAGTATTCCAGTCTACTTTTTTGGTGGTACATTGCAACTAAAAAAAACGAAGGCAAACAGCAACATAACCTTACACAATAAACAAATACCTCAAATCTTATAAAGTAAGCAAAGAAACGTTGTGAAGTGGCAAGAGTTTTTATCCGTCTTCCACACACAAAAGATTTGCAGTAACTGATTTCAAGTCACTCACGGTACTTACTCCACAGTCATTCGATGAGTCCAACTCCCAAAGGCCGGGCGTCTTCCCCTCTGCGCACTCGTGGGCGGGCCGTGAGGATAGCTGGCTTTCCCGCCTCCCGGTAGGTCGCGGTTCTCGCGTGGCTTTGCCTCGACGGCTCCGCCTGGGCTAGGTCAGCCTCACGACCGCACTTTCACATCCCAATATCACTAGCGCATCTCCAGTCTATCAATGCACGCACGCCACCCCAACGACTCTCAGTGTTTTTATTCCTGGAGCGGTGGCCGCGGAGTTCAGAACTCACTGGCCTAGTGGTTGCCACCTCTACGAGCGATCGCGCGGCATTTCAATTTCGTGGTGCCTGCCCTCCGTGAGTAATACTATTGATTGCCACAGTATGATATTAAACATGTCTACGTCTAGAACCAAACTACCTGTCGAGTACTCCAGCGTTCATGACAGTTGTTTTTTCATCCATTTAAAATTTCCATTCAATCCATTTCAACCCCAATGTCACATCTCTTTCTTTCCATAACACAGTTTTATGTCTCGCTTCCACTTAGAAATTGTTTACAATGAATTATTTATTATTTATTTATTTATTTTTTAATAGTAATTATTACAGACAATTAGCTTACTTCGATTCCTTTGTGGCAAGGACGAAGGCCTTTAGAAGCCATTACAGATACCTACTCCTTTCGCCTTCTAAATTTTTCGAATTCTGGTATTCACCCAAATGGTCTTCCACGCATCAAAGCTCGCGTAAAAGATTAACATAGGTACGCTCAGGAAAAAACCGCTGAAAGGGAGATAATTGATATTGCACGTGGATTTACGATATCACGAAATCGAACACTCCTGCAAGCTTGCCATCCATTTTCACCCCCCTCAGATAACGTTCTTCGTTTATTTGTAACACGGCTCTTCTTTTTCTTTGGTCGTAACTATTCGAATCCCTTATTGTAACGACCTATTACAAATACCCTTAAACTTAACTACCACCAGGAATAAATAATGATTATTCAGGTTAACTACATTGACATCTATATTCTGCCGTAATCTTGCCATATCACATTCAAACATTTACATTTGATAATTACATTTCAAAAACCATTATCATAACCCTATTATATTGTGCTTCTGATAATTTTCTAGATCCCTCCTCTTGCTGCATAGCCATTTTCATTTTTTACATCTTAATCTAAAGTTCTTATTTACTCCAAACCCTTGTAGTCACTTTCCTTTCGTGTGGACTGAGCCCTCTTGATCGTTGTCCAGTATCATTCCGCAGTTCCATATTTGTTTGAACTCTTCCAGACCAATGACATTTTGCTTCCTCACGCACGTCGATTATAATTCCATATCTATTTTGAAACGTTTCCCTACTAGTACCGATTATGTAAAATATTATCAACCCATAAACATGTTCCGCATCCTAATACTATCGCGTCAAAACATTCACCTGCCTCCGCACCTCGCGATTATCGGAAATTGGTGTATGAACAAAAGTAAGCAAATACTCTTGTCCGCAGTTTCCGAGATCTACTCAACGTTTCGTATGAATAAAGTGGATAAAGCAATGCTCAGTCTCTGAAGTTAAACCCCTTTGCTCAGCTCTGAGCGTACTTCGACTGGCGATCAAATGCTCAGAATTGGTAATTGAAATAAAGTAAAGCGTTTACTCTTCTAAAAGTGAGCACTTGCTCCCAAAAATTTCGCAGGGCTTATTAGAGACTGTGTTGAGTATACATATTACACGGAACTAAAAAAAATGCCAAAATTAGGCAAATTCTCGTGATGTAGACATATTAGAATCTTGCCAAATGAAAAGTAACAATGTCATGCGTTGTATGATTTTATCGGCGTTTCTTTCAGGGCGCGTTTTCATATTGCATATTCTTCTATGTTAATTGCCATCGCTTTTTCTACTTCGTAATTTTTGCGGGTTACTGTTTTTGAGAACTTTGTTAATTTTAGTTTCGGCCGACAGCGGACTTCCGGAAAGTTGCTCTTTTCAAAATATTTTATATTCACTTTAGCATTTCGGGTAAAAATTACTGGGCCATAGCGCCTTTTTTTGGTTACTGCCCTATCTATTCTAATTTAAAGAATGATAACAACCAAACATTTCTCTTTATTTCGCTCAAATGTGCGCGACGTGCGTAAGTATGTAACCTCTTGTGCTCAAGAACCCAATTTTAAAACTATTAGCCTGCACTATCACTGTTCACGACGAGGCAAATCTCGCGAGAAATGGTAATTCTTGGACATACGAAAAGTTTTTATTCATACGAAATGCGAGCTTCTGCTCAGTGCCGCGGAGTGGACTCACTTTGCTCCGGAGTAAGTACTCATGAGCAAGTGCTCATTTTTATTCATATGACCCATTGTCTGGCATTTGTTTGTCTTACGCGATCTTCTTTTGTCTCGTCCCCTACGCGAGATCGTACTCCAATGCATTTCTTCTTCGTCCTTGAGCAAACATCTGACAATTACAAAAAACGTTAACTCAAAATGCACGCTGGAGATTAATATCATAAAATTGATACATATGAAGGATTACAAAATAATAAATGAATCAATGAAACGAATAAAATTGTGTATCTTACATGTATATTCTTTGCATTCTTCCTGTTTCTCAGAAGAAAATTTCACAACACCGAAGTGAAAACATTTACGCTTTGCAGTCGATTCCATCCCACAAGATTTTGCTGCAGCCTCTGGGAATTCTCATTCTCCGCATATTCCGTATTCGCTCAGCAAGAGATCGACACAAGCAACTGCTAAAACGGCTGGGGCAGTTGTTGCCTCCGTTCTGGACAACCAATTTGAGACTAATACTCATTAGTACTTTGTGTGCCCTTGTGGGACCAAATTCTAAAACTCGTAGTATGAGGCTAATAACGACAACGGTGTTCTAGAGTTTTGACTTAGAACAATAAAAACTTATTTATTTAACTATTTAATTGTTTCAGTGTTTTTATAGTAAATAATGGTGTTTAAAGTAAATACTTCAAATGGAAATAGAAAATAAAACCGTTAAAAACAATTTAAAGAATGAGTCCAACACAAAAGTGTCATTTTTGATTTAACCCTCAAAATTCTTTTGAATTCAATACCCTCAATCGGACATTTAGGTACCCCCACATCTTTCGCTGTGCGTACGAGCAAAGCAAAAAATATTGAATCATTGAAATGAACCATGTTCAGAGAACAAATAGTACATGCCAAAAGGCTTGCATAAATCTTTAGAATCTTAAAGTTTAGAAGTAAATGGCCATAAATGGGGAAAAGAAATGAGCGCTTGTGTGAATGAGTTTTCTGTGTTCTATTACTTGTGAATGTGTACATTAACTGTTTACTAAGTCGAAGGGAAATTGTTTATTTTTATTAAATTAACTATATACAGGAGGTATTTTGGTGTTATTATTATAAATTATATTAGAGCAAATAGATACTGATTCAGTTGGCACTCTCAGCGTGGGGCGAAGAAGGCTACTAAATATATTTGTTAGTTATTATATTTGCGTGAACCAAAAACAGTTTCAGTTGTCTGCCCAATGTGGGTCGAAATCATTGGATGTCAGTAAACAGTAAATATTTATACTTAGTAAATTACAGAAAGAATAGGAATCCGTTTTACTTCCAAGATCATGGATTAAATACAAGATTTTCGTGCAATATCAACTCATTATAAGTGATACAAAGTTGCTGTTTACTTTAAAAAAATATTCAGTAATGTTATATTCTGTTATTTGATTATATACTATGGGGTAACAGATTATCCCACGTGTTCACAAATAATTTAATAACGAATGTCTCAATGCATTTTCACATGAAGTATTTGTCTCAATAATGAGGGCTGTGATGTCAAACACGCATAAATCAGTTTGCAGACATCAGTTGCATTGTAATATATAAATATGTGCAAATTGGATGGAATCGTTTCAAAACCAAAATCAAATTGACAGCTTATTTAGTTTTTATGGGCACGTAAATGGTTATTGTCTTTGGTACAGTAAGAGTAGAGCATGTTATATCCTGGGAGGTGTGAAGTCCCTCCGTCACTGGAATGTAAATTCTCCAGCAGGTATCTCCCCCAACGGAGGCGTAATCGACACAAGCTCTTAAGGTCTCGATTGGACTTCCGACATGTACTGTAGTTCAGTGGAGCATGAAAGTGTATGTGGAAGGGGAATGGATGAGAAAAGGGTGAATAAAGTCGCGCGCGGTCAGTTGCTCAGTTTTCTAGCATTCTCTTGATGTTGATTAGAGATGCCTACCAACCAGAGCAGCCAGTCGTTTGATCTCCCTGGATTGTTGAATTCGACTTAGCTATGTAGTACTTAATTGAAAAATCCGCCTCCGGTAGGACTCGTAATTCGTTCGGTTTTCACTAAAGACTCCCGGGTTCGATTCCCGGACAATCTCAAGTGAAATGGTTTCTATTAAAACGAGTTTGGCTGCTTCACAAGTCCTAGTCCAACCCCAGTGAAGGGTCCTAAACCCTACCCTATCCTAATTCCTTCCCAATTCTGGCCGCTGGACGTGTGTAGTGACGCGATAGTGCGAACTAGGAGGCTCGTAACGGTGATGCTACCTGGCGGTCCTCTTGACAACTGACAGCGACGAGGCGTTACATGTAATGACTTATCCAGGTAATGGAGGATTACTCCAATGGAGGAGCACGCGCTAATCAATGGAGGATTACTCCCAAGCACAAAGCGCTCAGTGCCCCCTAGGGGCTAGGAGACACGTTGCGTCAATCCAGACGCAACAAGTTATAAAAAATGAAAATCAACACAGGATTTATTAAGTTTTATTTTATTCATAGATGAAATATGTAGCTTAGAATAACTAATTTGTGGCGTATAAAAAAACAGAATGACAGTCACAGAACGAAACTTCGAGTTTCTAAAGAGTATGTGAAAGCATTGATCACACGGTAAAAAAAGAACGAGACCAGAAACTCAACAAAAAAAAATACAACACTGGGGCAACTCCATGCTGCCGTATATATGCAATCGTTGCGTTCACGCAAAGAAAAGCATGGAAAAGAATACAGGCAAGTGAAATGAGATTTTTGCTTAAAACTAGTAAGGGATGTTGAAGTGAAGAAAGGAAACAAGAAAATAATTAAAAATTGAAGCAATAAACTTAAGGGTGAAAGAATATAGAGACGAATGATTACAACCAGGGCTTGATTTCTGACGAACGGCGATCCGGTACTTGGACACCGGAAATAGAAAAAAAATAAATAAAAAGTAGAGGCCCAACTCTGGACAACTTCGATTACTAGTTCAGCCGACTTTCGTTAGCTCAAAATGCAATCATTTTCCATATAACAGTATTATTTCTACGAATGTGGTAAAATTATTAATAGAAAACATTGAAACATCATTATGCACGTTAATTTTTTATTTATTATTATTAAGTATGGTTTATAATTATTAACTATTATAAGTATGTATCTATTTATATTGAATTCATTAATTCGGAGCGCGATCTGGAACCAAACATTTTGGAATCAATCCCTGGTCACAACGTATTCGAATAATGGAAGAAAAGAAGAGTCTTTCTACGACGCATCTCAAGGAAGGAGGGACCTGGAAGAAGGCTGTGTGAAGACGGAGCAGGCAGCTGCTTCAACCGTGAAGTGTAGAACAAGAAGAAGGAATAATAGTGCGAGTACTTTTCAGGCCATTTCTGACCGCCGGCCGGCGTGAGGCGGTCAGCGGCCAGGGCGCGGACGCGGTCGCGATCTGATGGGCGAGAAAGATCGGGGCGGCGGGCGGCGGGGGGAGGGAGCAATTTATGGGGTGAGTTGCGCCGATAACGAGCTCGCTGCCCCAGAGGCCGCCCGCTACCCCTTAGGTGCGCCCGCGAATACGTCTTCCTTCAGGAAGGCAGCGAGAATACTCGCGCGGGCTGGGAATGTTTTGAGGCCCGTTTTGAATGACAGTGTTATAACATATGTTCGTTAGATCGACCACGGTGAAGTAAGCCAATAAAGAATGCAAAAGCTCTGTTCTTCGAGATAAGAAAACGTGTGTGCTACAAAAGCACGTACTTATCTGATGTTGTTATTGACGTTGTAATCATAATATTATAATATGATCATTTCTGTCTTACATTTCAACTACCATTTCAAAAGTTCTTAAACAAACAAAGCGTGAAACATACATATATTATTTTAATTCAAAAGTTTAAACCCCTGCTTCTGCCATTGAACTGTGTGTATTCACGTTCTACATCAATGTACCAACGATGCCTGATGATAATAATTATTTTTGCCGTAAATGAGATTATTACTTCATATTAACGCGAGCGAACGGTGGCTGCGTCTGTTCGTTTGTTTTCAGTGCAAACGCCTAAACCATTGCAATTTGGCCTCCTTAATTACTTTGTACCTCAAGGCCTAGTTTTTGGAAATTTTAGTCGTTTTTGCACCATAGCCTGCAATTTTATAACAAAAACAATATTATCTTAGTTAAATAGTGCTATTGTTTACAATTGTCCTGTTTATTTGACAGTGCCCTTTGCATTTTTGATACACCTTGTTTTGTTCATTTTTTATCAATTGTAAATGTATATTGTATAATGTTACATAATTTTGTCTGCTGATTTTAATATAATTTATTGATTTTTTTGCCCACTTAATAAATAACTATTTCTTAATATTTCGATCTTTTAACTCAAGATGGACTTTCATAGAACACAATAAAATAAAAAACCTACGCTTTATATCATTCAAATGATGAATTATAAATCATTTACTAATTTTTTTAATATGTGACTACGTTTATTTACTACACAATTTTATTTTCTCTTAGAGAAATTGGGAAAACGATGTAGGTGCACTAATGATGCTGGTACTCTCTCTACATAATCAGTTCCCCATTCTACATAGGCGCCCTAATTAATTCAAATTTCTATATGATCCTAATCGCGAATATAAACAATTCTAACAATTCTTTGGGATTAATTAACATCGAGGTAAAAATAGTGTAAATTTCAAACGGCCCGCGCCCATTTTACACAAAAACCACCGACTTCATTACACAGAGAAAAAATAATGGTCCAAAATATATACTCGAAGATGGCCGTGAAAGCGCACCACCTCCCGGACGGCAGAAGCGACCGCGCCAGCCACCTCTTCCAGTGCGGTGCCGTCATTCGAAGAAATTGGTCCCACCAAGACGCTGCAGGCACATTGTTTGCAAATCAGTGGGCGGGGGCGGATCGCCTCGTTCGTGAAAACCGAAGAAACACGCGAGTGTCGACTGCACTGAGAGTTGAATCATTTATGTACGATCGGTGTCTAGTTTTCGAAGTTCCATGGTTCTATATTCTCCATGAGCCCATTCATAACGGAGCAAAAACCGAGTGGTGCATATCAGTCAACACGCGCACAAATAATGGGATACAACAATGACCTCAGATAATCGACTTGCATTTTGAAGGTAGTTTTAAATAGAATTGTGTGATGGTCAGTTGGAAAAAAATGACGTTAAATGCACATTGCATTTGCAAAACGCCTTGAAGGGTAGATTTAAATGGAAACTGTGAAAAGATTGTCTCTTGAAGAAATGGAAGTTGTCATGGCATGCTAACTTCTTATAAACAATTACACAATGAAAACAAACGGAGATAGCGCTGGATTGCAGAATTGTGCCTCTCGTTTAAAGCCAGTTTAGAAAAGATGTTAAAGAAGTTGCAAATTTAAAAACCGTTTCTAATTTTTTGCAATTCTGAAGAGGGAAAGGTTTCTTCATGTCCCAGAACCGAAAACTATGAATTAACAATTTTGCAACAATTACCAACTTTATAAACAATTTCGAAAGTGAGTTATACGGCCCGACAATTCTTTAATTTGTTTTTGAGGTGAAAATAGGTTTTGTCCAAAGATCCAAAATTATTACTAATTACCTAGTTGAATTTCTCTAAAATGTTAATTTTCATTAACACTGTTATTTGAACTCTATTACTTCGCCAAGACTTCCCACTTCTAAATATGTTTTCAAACCTGGAGCCGCCTTCACACACTTCTTCGTATTGGTTTCGTAATATTCGTTCGCGTACATACGTTATTTTATATTACAGGAGGGAATGATGTTCAATTGATTTTTCGCACCTAAATCTGGATTATGTAAAAATGTAATTTGACTATTTGAATTCTATTGAATGTGCGTAACAGTTTATGTCGTAATGAATAATATTAACTTTCTTGATATATTGCTTGTTGGCAATGGCACTACGACGCAATGCGACTGCCCCCGCCCCCCTGTGCCTTCTACGCCAATACTCTCAACCCTTAGGATAAACTCACCTGATATAGGGAACGTGCATGCTAGAGATCGTAATTGGAGGAATTCTGAGAGAAATGTAGCCTATCAGTTTCTCAGTTGTTGGCAGTTGGATGAAAATGTTGTTTTGAAATTGTTAAATATGAAAGAACTAGATGGCATTATCCTCAGTACGGTGCTGCCAGAACGTGCAACACGCCTGGGAATTTGGCCATTACCCATTGTATGTGTCGGCAGCTGTTCGTTTATGTAAACTTTCCCCCACAAGTATTGGCGGGTGAAATTCTCCTTTCCCAACCGTCCAGAAAAACATGGACAACCTTCGATCCGGGGGAGGGGCGCGAGTGTTTACGTATGAGGCGGATATGTCGTCATCTTTCTCTGCCGGAGGAGAGATTTTGCCTGCACATGCGCCTTAACGAACAAATATTTCTGAGCGGGATTTTCCGTCCAGAGCTATTGTCAACAGACCAGTAAATGTTTAGCATTTTAGAAACAATTAAATTATCTTTTAACAATCAATTTTCAACTCTGACAATTTATATTAAAATTTCATCTCAGCCACAAAGCGCAGATGCTTCCCGGCCGTTCTAGTGCATAATTCGAATTTGTTTATAACATTTTAATTCGATACAAAATGGTTAATTCGCGGTATTCGTCTCTGAGATATCAGGAGACTCTCCCCTCATTAGATCTGCAAAGGTTGCAAACTGTTTATAAATTTATAAATGAAAATATTTTTGTCTCCTGTTTTAAAGAACTAATTGTGAACAACAGACTTTGTCTGAAGCAAAAATCTCTATCTACAATCTCAATCATCTCATTTCAATCATTACTCAGTATGTCATAATTACAAGTAAAATCAATTTCGATATTCTAAACTTGGCAACAAAAATTATTTCATGATTCTGTGGAAATGTAAGAGAAATAGTTCTGCAAACTCCCATTTTGTACTCTTTTCCGGTCTATTATTGAAACTTCCATGTATTTTCTTGACTCGCTACAGTCTTTCGATCCTACAGTCTATTTTGTCATACTCTCAAATGCTCTTAATGTTCATATCATATTTTCTATTCCTCAGCAATTATGGAATATAAAATATTCGCACCTTCTTCTATCAATTAATGTTGCTTCAGTATATGCTTGTGTATGTATATAGTACATATTCAGTGTCCACTGTAGATCCATTCTCGAAATCTTTAGTTTCCATGAGTCATAACATCTTCGATCTTGCACTTGTCACAGCAATTTTAACACTTTTCAGGCTCTTTGCAACTTAACTTTCGGTGCATTCTTCCAAGGACTCGTTCATCGTATCCAAATCCACGCCTCTGAAACCTGTGTGTTTTATCATCATCTGTACACCGTCACCAGGCCTTCCTCCCCCCTGGAGACGCCGTCCGTTGCATGGCGCGTTCGCCTCTCGCCGCCCGGCGACTTCCCCGACCCCCGCCCCCCCCCCCAACGCCGTCCCACGGCTCGCGAGTGCGACGCAGCTGCCCACAACCCCCCACCCCACGCCCACCCCCGGCGGGAAGAGGACAGGCCCATGAATATTCATGCTCTCCGGTGACGGATCCCGTTGCCCGCCCTCGCCGCCCTCGCCGCCCTCGCCCCCTCGCCGCCCCTCGCCGCCCTCGCCGCCCTCGCGCCCTCGCCGCCTCGCCGCCCTCGCCGCCCTCGCCACCCGCGCCACCAACGCACCCTCCGCCGCCGCCGCCGCCCTCTGCCCTGGCGCCGCTATAGCAGAGCTGTCATTTCCACCGCTTTGCAGCCGCTTCAACCTCCCTGGCCGCCACGCCCCTCTGGGGAAGCGCACTCTTGACCCATTCCACGCGAAAAGGACCAACATTTTACCTTCATATTTTTCATTATTTTCTATTTTTTCTATTTATTATATGAATCAATTAAGTTAATTTGTGTATTTTAATTTTTGTAACTTCATCATTTTTGGAGACAATTCATGTGGAAATTTACTTAAAATGATGCGCATCACCAATTTTTAAGTATCATATAAATACAGTAATTCCAGAAACTCCAAATTATATTCGAAACTTAAAAAGGTATTTTTTTTATATTATGCAAAATATATCTTTTCAAGAATTTTCATTTTCTGTAAATTAAACTTTTAAATTACGGGCGAACAATGTTTTGATTTTTGTAATTACATTTTGAAAATAATATATTTTTACGAATTTTTAATTGTTTAGAACAAGTTTGTATTACTAATGAATTCCGCAAGATAATTTTAACAATAGGCATAAGTTAATTTTGCTCTTCAATTTTTTTAAATACAAACTTTGCTGCAGTGTCTATTAATTCAGTAATCGAATATTTTGGCATTAAAATCTCTGAACTCGTGTGTACGTTTGAAGAAAGCGATAAGTATGTGCATTAGATATGAAACTTGCATGCAAAAGATGTGCTCTGCACATAAAACAAAGGAAACGATTTTTTTCGTTCCAAACATTTGAAATTTCAGGCAGATATCTAAGCTTGCTGTTGTACCTCCAAAACGACCCAAATATCCGTTAAAGTGGTTGGTTACCTCTTGTTTGTTCTCATGGGCACTATCCTTCCTTTCGCAAATAGACGCCACTACCAGGATTTCGAGACGACTTTCCTCGCTCTTGCGTACGAAAACACGAAGATATTGCAGTCACGGAACGAAAGGCACATTGTCCGCAATCGCCTCGTTGAATCTCAAAGCAGCGCCCAAGCCAGCAGAAACCCCGTTATGTTTTTGTTTAGACTTTGAAAACGTGGGCGCTATGAGAGGTGAAGCTTCGCAAATGTGCGGCGCAACTTTTATATTACTCGCGCCGCCACCGGTAGGAGGTGCTCAGCTCGGGGGAAAACGCGCCCACTCAGGGCGAGCAGGGGGGGGGGGGCAATCGAGGGGGCTGAGTCGCGGCAAGAGGCTGCACAGAGGCTGAAGAGCAAGACGGCCACGAGGAGGCAAGCGATGGGCGCTGCTCTGCGTGTGGTGGAGCCAAGTGCGGCGGCGGTGCCGAAAAAGTGGATAAATCGAGGGGCTAAATGTAGAATAAAAACCTACAATGTGGTGTAGCAAGAAGGCGTTTTGTGGGTCCTTAACACCGAAAAATCGGTTAACGGCAAAACATGTCCGGCATTCTGTCTGCGAACAACGCTAGCGGCTAAACCGTTCAGTCGATTTTCTCCACAATTGATATTCTCCGATCGATATGGCTGATATCACAGCTGCGTGAATTTGGAATCTGTATTAATTGTGGAGGATACTTTTCATGAAGCTCTTGAGGCATTTTCAAAACTTTTAAAAATAATACAGCTTTTTTAATTATTTTTGTTAATTAGTGTAAAGGGCTTTTAAGAGAATATATATAATAAGAGAGAGAAAGGTCTCATTTTCGTTTAAAACTCAGATTTTTTGAAAATTTCAAAAATTCGCAATTTTTTCGGTGTTCCTTACACAATTATATAATGAAGATACAATTTCCTTTTTAAATGAACTGTGTTCATAAACACTAATCTTCAAATCAAGGTTAATTCAATGTTTCAAAAAATGTGAGTATTTTGCGAAGGGTTTTCGTATCAAAATATACGCAGTTTTTTATTTTCGTCAAAACCATTTTTTCTCAAAACCGCACAAGATTTGTTTTGATTAAATTTACACCTCAGATAGCGTAAAAGGACGCTTAAAAGAATGTCGCAGTTATTCATGTTCGTTGAAATCCCTGATTTTTACGAACATTTTTAAAAAGTTAAAAAAGCTTCTTCGTTCAACTTCATTTGTGAAGAACCAATTTTTTCTTAATGAAATGTGTTCACAAATAATATTTGAATAAGGTAATTTTTATTTGTTTTGAAAACATGATTATTTTTTTTTAAATTTGCTTGCAAACAAATTTGCCCACTCTGAATTTATTGCGCTTCGTGGAAGTTCACTAACCATTTCGCTGACATCGACGCCAATAGGCGTCCGGATTTTTCACGTCCCGTGTGCTAACGCCGCGTTTAGGCGTCCGCGCGGATTCACTTCTAGTGCGCTAATGACGCCTCTAGGCGTCTTGTACTTCACGCGCCTGTCCTTTGATTTCTTCTTATTGGCTGAGAGTCTGAAGGATATGTAGCGATAGTTTTGTAAGGGTTAATTTTAGTTTTGAAGTAGAGAGGGTTGAAGTGGAAATTCTCCCTTCTGCGAATTGAAGTGTTTGTAAACTGATAGAATGGCATGTGGCGGTCGTCGCTACCCGTAAGGGGTTGGAATACAGTATGGAGGCCCTTCCCTAATTAGCAAAATAAAACTTCCTCTGGGGTTTCCGGGTACGAAGGCCCGTGCTTCTTTTTACGATTTCTTGCAGAGATTTTGTCCTTATTTATATGCATAACTATACGAATATCGGCTTCTTTTGTGGACAAAACTGAGTTAAATGAAAGACGTTCAATTTCAGGTTTCTTGTTTTTTCATGGAGTCATTAATACTATTAATTGTTCATGAAAGTAAGCTACTATCAAAACGCATTTTGAATCACTGAAAAATATCATTCACGACTAGCAAAATGGAGTGATAAATCTTCTGATTAAATGTATGTTTTCTTGAAGTATGTTTACTAATTCCGAAAACTCACTAACCGAATTTTCAACGCATAGCTTGGGGGCAATAATGCCTCGAGGTATGTTTTTGTTGTGAGTGAGAATGCTTCATTTCAGTGACAACAATATAGGAGATGACGGCAATCGCCTTTTCAAAATATATGTAAATTTCATTGGCCGAAGTATTGCAAGCTCATTTCCCCCCTTCGGGAAGTTGTCAATCGATGAAAGCGTAATTTTGTTCAAGGGACGTCTGTTTTTGAGTATATCCCTTCAAAACGAAGCAGGTTTGCAATGGAACTCTTAGTGCTGTGTGATTGTGAAAAGGGAACGACCCACGATTTTATTATTGGCTGTGAGTTACGATTCTTTTGTGAGGGATGTAATGTGGGTCTGAGTGTTACGCCAAGTGGAACATGTAAAATTAATTTCAAAATTCCCCAAAATACCAAAAAGTTGACAAAAGAAGTATGAGGTCCTCCTTTACACTGTGTTTTAAAATGAATTTCACGAAAATAAATTATCATTCATTTCAAAAGTATATAAATATTTTAAAATCAATATTGAAAACAATAAAAACAAAACTCAAAAATGTAAATGTATAACTTAAGCCGAAAGCACGTATTAAAAAGAAGGTTAGGAAGTTCGAACGTTTGGTTGTGGTGCCGCTGACACCCTGCCAAACGAAACTGCCCTTACGAAACGAAAATGCGCCTCACACGGCGGTCGCCAGTCGCCGCGCTGTTCAGCACCAAGCGGCGACGTGCTGGGAGCAGCCCGAGTAGCGAAAAGGCTAATTAACTTTTTAGAATTGTTTAACCTGTTTGAAATATATTAAATACGAATTTCTAGCCTTCATTGAAAATCTGATTGAAATGCAATAATGGCGAATTTCCGTGAATTACGTATCATTGTTGTGATATGATTTAGCTGCATGAAAATGAGTTCACGTAAATGTAGCTTCACTACGCTCTCCTTTTGCTTGTAATGACAAGAGCAGAGGTAAGGGCGAGTTACTATTCTGTTAACAATGCAGAAAAATAATACTTTCAGTTCGTGTACCGAAGCCAATAAGTTATCTATAACTCGGAAACGAAAATGACTGTTTTTCCAACATTAGTAACCTCACGATTTTCAAAATTTATTTTTATTTATTTATGATAAACTTTTACTCATCTTTCAACTATTTATAGGTAAAATGATTCTGGAACACAAGAAAACGTGCGCAGATAATTTTCCTCCTACGTCACATAGAGTTTTTACTGTTTTTGACTGAATAAATCTAATCTAAATCTAAAAGAAGTTATAATTGTCAAAATTTATTTTGATATTTTGAAGACAATATTTAGTTTTTGTACCAAGTGTTCTGCCGATTTTAATGAGTTAAAAAATGACGAAGATGTGCTAATTCAGAGAGATATTTTGATATAAATAGTGTTACTCTGTGCCGTTCTTCCATCCCAGCGGGACACCGTCCCAGTCGACTGTGCCTATTGGTCTTTCCACATATGTGGCTGTGTTATACATGTAAAGCGTAAGTGTGTGTGTGCAAAAGGAGATGACAAAAGTGAAGAAAGAAAGGTCCCGCGCAGTCCCGCTTTCTGGGAATTGCTCCAAAATTCGCCCGATATTGGTAAAAGAAACAGCGACAACTACCGATCCGAGCAGCTGGCCTCGAGAATACTCCTCCAGACAGCGGTTGAATTCGATCGAGCGTCGTAGCTTCTTTCGAAATTCCGCCAAAGCCAGGGTGTCCCAGCCAACGATGCCCCTGAGTGACGTAAAATGTCCCATCGTCATTACACATTCATTCTAAATCGTGTAAAATATCTTGCGATTTCGTCAATTTTTTTTTTCTACTTTATTCCGAACTTTCGCTCTGCATTTGAAGTCGCGATTGTTATTTGTCCAAGCGACTCTTTACACCAATTCCACTGTGTTCGCGACTTCACTGGAGTCACACACGACACACAGCAGCGGTCATGCCGTGCAGGTCTGTTGTAATCGTTTATCACGGAAATTCCGGTGAACTTGTGGTATGTATGTCATAGCTGCACGCGTCCTCGACTAAGATGTTCACTGCAGTGATTTCTTGTAGCTGTTTACTCCAAAATATCGACTGAATTTAAAATTGCACTTATACTCACATGTAATCATATGTGGATCAGTAGATCAAAATGTATTATCTCCCCAAGCATATAATACTAGAAGGTTACTATTTTCATTATTTGGGATATTTTTCACATATGTGTCCCACCCAGCAGAATAATTCTACTGGTTTAAAAATTAATATTTTGAGATAATACTTTCTTTCTCTATGCTCCTTTGGAGTTTTGATAAATTCCTCAAGAAATAACAAGGTGAACAGGTCAACAACGATAGTGGGTGACAGTGAGATATGCAATACTTCAGAGACAGGAACAGTCACGAAGAAATCTGTGTTTTCGGGCTGCACGAGATCATTTTGTTTCCCTCGGTGGCTCGATGGTTAGCATTATTGCTTTCCACGGCGCCAATGCTTACCCAGGGTTAGATTCCCGGTAGGGGCAAAAATTAATTGTGCGATTTCCTTGCGACGGCCCAGTGTCTGTTGCTGTATGGCAATGAGAAAACCCACTGATCTTGTGGGTAAGACCGGAATACACCGTGGGGATCACTAACCACATGTCCCCTTTAACGAATGGCCGCCAGGCCGCAACGCTGCTGATAAACCTTAGCTTGCAAAGAGCTGCTGTGCCAAAGTACGTACGTACATATCATTTTGTTACTTACAACGTTAGTTCGTTTGTCAAGATACGAACCGTCATACTCAGTGGTGAAAGAGGTAGGACCATGAGTTTGTTTCCATCAGACTCCTTTACCCCATTATTTTACTTCCATTGAGTACCCAGAAATGTGACGCCCAGTGCGCTAGCCTTGCTATTCCTGACACTTGGTGGACAATTCAATAAGGGATACCAAGCGCGTTTTTTCGAGTTATTTGCTGTTTTCCTGCTTCTCATTTCTCCATCGTGTTTCGCTGCACTCATCATATTATCCCATACAATCATCTTGATAATCGTCATTACTTACATCTCGTGGCAACGTCAGGGTAACGCGGCGCTAATGCGTTGAGATTCTTCCTGCTGATCTGGAATATTATACTAAGAAGTGCACTTTTTAAACTTTTTCTAAATTATATTACTTTATGTTATTTTACTCAATATTTAACATTACAGATAAGTGGTATTCCTTTTATTAATTCACTCGTCCTTTCAGTTTCTCGCACACTACTATAGTATACGTTATGTAATGCTGCATCGGAACACGGAGGTTTTTCGCCACGAAAACTCGTTTTGTGGGTTCTTCTGTTGATAAATCTTTGCTCTTTTTAAATATAAAATTACTTCCCTTAATATTATATCGGTCAGAACCCACGTTCTGTGTCTCCTTGATATCGAAAAATTGGTTGCAGGCAACACTTCTCTCTGTCCTGCCTCGTTTTCTGCTTGACACTCGCTCTTCTAGAATACTGTCGTAGCGAAACGAACCAAGAAATGCACGGGTATCCAAAGGAAGTGAAGAAATAAGGGTATTTGTTCTTCTAATTTCAAGTTTCAAACAACAAAAATGCCAAATTGTGCAAAAATGTTCTGCGACCTTTTACGCAGTTGTGCTTGTTTCCTTCAAGACAACGAGTGCATTCTCACCTATAATGTACTATAATCTGAAGAAAAGACAATTGGCCACCTTCTGGTAATCCGTGACACGGAATACCAATTGCACATCTGATCCACAGAAAGCACCCCTGAGGAGCGACTCCTTCTTTTGTGACTTCAGAATGCAAGATGTTGCAAGGCTCTCTTGACTCACTGTCTGTCAGGTTTGTCAGGCATTGTTGAAAGATAGACTACCAATCTACACTTCACCACTTCTTTACTTGTATTATACAATTAGTCTTTTTATGGGGAATATTGATAAGAACTCTTATCACTTCACACGTCTTTACCCGTGTCATATGAACATGTGCACACAGCATTCCAGAAAAAATCATCATCCAGTAGGCTGTATATATATATATATATATATATATATATATATTATATATATATATATATATATATATCACAAGCGTTTGGCTGCAGATGGCACCAAGTCATAATGTACAATCAAAATATGAGTACCCCATACAGCATAAAATCAATTATTAATAGATTCCTCAACAATATAGCTTTTTCCGTCAACATCAGTAATCACCATTCCAACCTTAGATTAGTTAACTCAGGACTCCTGCAAGGTTTTCCACTTTCACCCACACTACTAAGCCTAAACGTTACAGATCTTCCTCAATTAATTAACACACGCATAGTGCAATTCCCTTATGACACACCATTTTCTTCTTTCCATTTAGATCAGAAATAGAACACGAATATGCCTGGACGTACTCGAAAGCTGGGCACTCAAACTGAAAATCCAACTGAATCCAACGAAAACAGCTGCAAAAATATTTACACCAAGACCCTATACCTTACCGATCCCCTAACAGAAAATAACAATAAAAGAAACGGCCCCCCCTAAGAAACCTATTAAATACATCGGATTAAACTTTGTCACTAAACTGAATTGGAAACATCACAAAGAAAAAAAATAAAACAAGCTAAAACATAATTGCTGCAATTAAAACTTCTAATCTACAGAAACAGTCCATTATATCATTCTTCAAATGCAATTTATAATACCATCCTAAGACCGTTATTGCGGATGTATGCTTGTCCCATCTGGATAAATGCCGCAGAAACCAATTTAAATATATTACAAATCATTCAGAACCATTTCCTTAGAACAATATCCAGTACTCTATGGTTTGTCATCAATCATCATCAACATCATAAAGAACTTAACTGAGAACCCATTGAACATCACATCACATACCTAGCCACTAACTTTTACTATTGCTTACCCCAAACCTTCAGACTCGCAAAAAAACCATAACCAGACGAGAATAAAAACAAACACACAATATGTTCCTAAATCGCTTCTCCGTACTCGAACTTGAATAGAGGACTGTGACGTCATGGATACTCACAGCAACCAGAGACACAGAGCTTTCGTATAACAATATTATTTATTAACAAAGAAAACAAAACAAATATATACACTTAATAATCTACTTACACCCTAGCTCTGATAGACCACTATCCCCTGATCGCGGGAGCGATCAAAACCGATGGAGATGGGTTTTGATTGTGGCTTCGCCATCCTACTTTTGAAGCGCGCACAAGCCTAGCTTTCCGTGACCGGATGTCACGCTGGGACACAAAGTCCATTCTGGCGCACCAACGGCTGTTTTGCCCTCGATCGCAGGAGCGATCTTATCCGATTGAGAATCGGCGTGAATCGTGCACTCAACCACTCTTCACCGCGGAGCCACGCACACAGCATCGCTCCCCCGTGACCGCAGTCACCCAAGGACCTAAATCCGCAGGCTTCGTCAACTAGTGACTCGAGCCTCGCGAGGCCTGGCTCGATATGCACCGTCTTGGCGCAAGTTTAAGTGCACACGCACGAGGTCTTGTGTCTCCCGTTTTCCGCGTTCTTCCCTTTACGGAAAAAACCCTACTTCCTGTGGCTAGGCTAATCCTCTACCAAGCGTCCCCAAATAGATGCCATGAGGCACGCAGGCTAATACGTTACAGGACCGAAGAGGAGACGAGATGAGTTGCACATTGACTTTAAAACTCTGAAGGATTTGTTTAAAAAAACGCATCTAAATATTTATGTCAAATACAACCCGCAGCACTCAATCAGCTATATCGAAAAAATACCTTCTATTTAAAGCATTCTAGGATCTTAAAAACTTAAAGTTTGAGACCAACGGCCTCAAAGAAATCTTAGGATGTCATCTACAGAATGAGATATTCTTGGACATCCTATTGTTTTTTTTCTGGTTTGGTACTTATCAATACTACCAATGTCACATAGATTTCAACCCTTAGTGATGGCCATATGTCACGTCACGCTTAAAAGGCTTAGATTCCTTTATCAAACTATTTACGCTTTCTGTGTACACCGTGGTTCGCGAAGATTGACGAGGTTCATTTGCGTAAATATTAATTCAAGATTCGCTCCCACAGAAAAAACTAGAATTCACTATTAATAGTTGCTTGATACCGATGAAGATTGTTTCTTATGCGTGTAGTGAAATCATTTATTTTTACCGAGGTGTAAAAGTGCTGAGTACCTAATTGTGGAGGGATGTCGGTATACAGTGTAGAGTGAAGATGTGTCTTATTAGGTTTGGTGTGTGTTATACCTGTAAACCACAGAAAACTACCGATCAGAGCAGTCGGCTGCTAGATTTGTCCTTCAGGCAGCAGCGGCGTAACTTAAACTAGTGGAGTAGACCAGTTTCCCATATTAAGGTTGAAAATGCCACGCGTATCGACGATGCGGCGCCGTGAAGTCATACCCTCATGTAGCATCTTTCTCCGAATTCTCCTAAAAATGTCAGTAACAAATAATAGATAACACGATGACTTCACAACTCACCTACCAACTCCTTCGCCAACTCCAGAACGGAAACAAAATTGCTTTGATATATCCAGTTCCTGTGATATTTGTTTTGCTTCTGCCTAATAACAAGTAAAGGGATCAATGCTCTTCAGAAGGGGTTGTGAAATGAGCCCTGACCCAGGTGCTTTCCAGCTGGAGAGCGCGACGCGTGCCTCGCACGGGCGTTCCACAGGAGCCAGGCGGCCGAGGGGAAATCTTTAATGCTCTGAACAGGACACATTCCAGTGGCTGGGTAAGAAGCGATTCGTCAGTGTCCATCGGGCTGGACCTACAGAACATCCCGATTGATTCGCTAGTGCATACCGGCGCGTCAACGGCTAAGGCCTTCTTAGTCCCGTACGTGTTGTGCGTGTTGGGAGAAGGCGGTGATCTTCCCCGCTGGATGGCGACATGGGGCGCACCTGTCGGCTGGCAGGGCTTCCCCTACCGATGCATCTGCTACCAGCGCGTCAGTTGCTGCCCCGAGCCACCTCTCGTTAAAACGACCCGAGTTGCCCGTCGAAAGTTCCCCGCACGCGCCCCACTGAGCCGGGCCGCTGCGCCGGGCGCTGCGCCTGCCGTGGGCTGCGTCCGGCGAGGTTTGCTTTCGCCCTCCCTCAAAGGAGCTGGACAGACGGCCTCGCCCTCCACCTCACGCCCAGCCCAGCTCTCCCTCGACGGCGGGCGCCGCCTGACCCTGCCATGCCCCCCCCGGACCCCACCTCTGATTCCAGATGATCGCATATAAAGACAACAGTACTGTCTCTGTTACCATCTGCATAGAATCATATAGCATATTTCGAATTTCCAAACTCATTGAAGTCTGCAATTATTCGAAATTTAGAACTAACGTAAGACAACTTGTTGAGTGGGAGCAGCCTAGATGAAGACATGAAGAAAATGTTTATTGCTTTGAATGTGTTCAAAATAACTTCCAAGTTATCTGTGCGAGATCGCATTGTTTGAGATTATAGAACTGCGAGGAGTTTCGTATCAATCGCATATAGAAGCTAAGTAATACGCGTATTGGGCGCATTGAAATTTGGTTAGAAACAAGCATTATATCAATGTATGAATAAAGAAAATACAAGGGTGGAAATGTGGATTTCAGGCTTTGGGGGCAAACTGTTTAGCGGGTAGCCTAACCAAACTTGCAAGGGGCTGGCTTCATTTTCCGCGAAGAGAAGGGTCGGCCATGCCACCTCCGTATGCATTACGACCTCCTTGGAGGGAACAGAACAGAGGCAAAAACGCTGGCGACATATGAGCGTGTGCGGGCGCAGAGTGGGAGCGTAAGTGGTAGCAGAGCGGGCGCGGGAGAAGATCTTGAGTGGGAGAGAGCATGGGGCGGGAGAGAGGCTAGTCGGGGCAGAGCGTGGACGGAAGCAGGTCTTTGGCGAGAGAAGAGCGTGGGTGGTGGCAGGTCGTGTGCGGAAGGAAGCGTGGGTCGGAGCAGGGCGCTGGAGAACGTGCGCCGTGGAGAAGCAAGAGAGCATATAGATCGAAAGCAAAATAATGCAAGTAACGCATTGGGTGCCAACGAGAGCAGCTGGCGGTCAATAGGTTGTCTAAACAGAGTGCCGCGGGCGAGACGGAAGGCGAGCACGCTCGGCCGAGGGCGAGAGGCGGCGCGCGGATTCAAAGGAGCCTTCGGAGACAAACGCGCCGTGATGTTGCGTCCTCGCGCATGAGCTGCGACTGGAAAAGCAAAGTTTGTCGGAGCTCGTCGCGCGGGAAGAGCTGTGGAGGGGGGGAGGGGAGGGGAGGGGGGAGCGGCTAGGCAAGGAATGCCAGGCAGGCCTCCCCTTGCTGCGTTGCGATTTCAAGCTGCTAGTTCGTTGCGCGTCATGCGAGATGTTACGAGAACAAATCGCTCCTGAAGGCGAATGTTGAAGGTACGTGAAAGTTAAATAACATAATTACTTTTGAAAGCAAAGATAGTACCTTCTCGTCAAAATATAATAGATAGAATTTAGAAACAATATATATTAATGTAATTTGTAGTATAACTCTGTTTCAAGGATGTTGAACGTTCAAGGAGGTTTTTAGAGTAACTTTTTACCGATTCGTAAATATTAGTAAATTTCATAAGCAGATAACGCAACATTGTAATAAAGTTTTTAATGTTCTGTTCAGTTATATTTTAACTTACTTGCTCTCATACACGTTTATTTTTTTCTTTTATATTCATTCAATCGTTCTTTACATTACCTGAGTCTGGTATATGGTTTTATAAAAATCTACGATTTCGTATTTATTTTTGAACCCTTTGTTTTCATTACTTGAACATTGTGTAAATATTCATTTATACCACCGGTATAACGTGCTTGGCGTTCTTTTGGTGAGTCTGTTGGCTGCGTGTGTTGCCGGTCATGGTCAGCGTCAGTTCTTTCGCTCACATTCATTCACATCTCAAGTGTAAAAATGTTATTTTAATATCTGTTCTACAAAATGTATTGTACCTTCTTTCTCTCTAAAATATTATATTAGCTTAAAATGCAGTAGAATAATAATTTTTCAATTCTTCTACATTAGATCACCCAGTGCTTCAGCAATCTGGCCTGCAACACGTGAAAGAGAGTGCTTTATTTTACATCGAAAGACAAAACGCATCTCTTGTACCACTGTTTGAAAAGACACAAGTAGTATTCCTATTTTAATGTAAATAAATAAAAAATATGGATTTGTAAAATCAGAAAGACGGAAATTTTAGAAAATGTAGGAAGGTATTGTCCATAACTTAATGTTATATTGTGTATCTGTTTTCTTAAAGTAAAGAAATTTTTTATCTGAAGAATTTATATGGCAATTGAAGATAATCCTTAATTTTCGACCTTCGGATCATTTTTACGATTTATATAAATGATTGTTCCAGTAAATAGATATAGGGTAAATAATTGTTTTGCAGAGTTATATTTTCCCCAGGGCTCTCCATATAATTTGCAGATATTAACTAGCTAAATACTCCCTGAATGCTCTAACTAAAGAATTACAAACAAACGTAAATATGTATGCCATGTTTACATATTTTAAATATCACGGAAAACAATAGGAAGTATGTTATAATTTATCATTTGAGAATAGTTACGCTTTTACAGCAGTAAATCGGGTTTTCACTTTTATTCATGAAACGAAATAGCTGGAAAACAAATATGATATTCGAATGAGTCAATATCAACATGTAATTTACTTTTAATGGAACCGAACCAGTTTTCGTCCCTGAGGAGTACTGACATATTAAAAGCTGAATCGCTTTGCTCTTAACATTTTTAAAGAGTTAACTGATGGAAGTTCATTTGTGCTAATGATGTTTTCATAACATTTGCCTCTTGGAATAAATACGTTTTGGTAATACTTTCACCTAAAATATAAACTATAACAGAATAATTAGTCGCAAACGAGGCCGTGTTGAAATGAACTTTTAATTACTTTAATGCAAAGTTGTTAATGGAAAATACAGAGTCACAAACCAACCGTGCCTCTGTTTTATCTTGCAATGTTGAACGCAGCATGTAATTCGATATTACGCAGAATGGGAAGTTACGAGATTTAGTGCCAAAAAATTGCATTACGCAAATTATTGTAATTGAGCAAGAATGCCGCCGGAGCATAAAGACCGCACCCGGACGACCATTCCGAAATTGTGTGTGCAATTACAATGCTAATAACGCGTAATCCACGCAGTATAATGTCGTTTATGAGTTGCAGTCATTGCGCCTGGATAAAAAGGTTACTCGCGCTGCCGTCAATACCAGTATGGAGAATGCGATGTTGATCTGATGGCTGTTTCCTGGAATCACATCATGAAACTGCAAACGTTCTACGGCTTCTATTGTTGTAACTGAGGTCGACCCTTTGGCTTAGTGGGTAAGCACGCTGATACTCTAACGGTAATCATGTGTGAATAGATAAGATACTTGTGTATTAATTAGTGCACCTGCACAATTCAACTCTGCATGCAGAAGGTTACCAACAACAATAATAATAATGAATAGACCCGGAATTTTATACACTAAAAAGTCAAAAATATTCGTGCAACCATGTACTTAAAATAAGCAATATATGCAAATAAAATAGCCAATACCTCCGCTTGAAACTAAGAAAATGTGTTAAACAAAAATATAATTAGCACCTGTTAATCTTTAATTTTAGGTAATTTTCATTTTACTCTGCACAACAAAACGCGTATAATAAAAATATCGTAGTTTCCAAAAAATGTTTGCAGCACATTTATGTACAATTTGTCCAATATTAACACAATATAAGGACACAAATTTTACCCGAGAAACAATTGTGTAAAAATTGTAAATTTCATACAACCATACAACCAATTATCGACCGGTCAGTCTAATGGCCAATCTATATAAATTATTATCGAAAATAGTGTTCGTTAAATGAAGGAGATACATCAACTTACCACAATTTATTCACCCCACAAGAACTTCACAATCAGACAGTCGTCTACGTCCCACTCCCACCGTGGAGAGCGCTTGTAGCGCGAATGCGCCCTCCGTGCGAGCCCGTGCAGTGCCCGTGGGTTGGGCCTTCCGTGGAGCGAGCGCCCTGCGGGGTCTCCCTCGGGGCTTCCCGCGCCCTCCGGCGCGACTTGCGCCCCCCCCCCTGACGCTCGAACTGCCGCGTGTTCGACTCCCGCGTTGGCCCCGCGCGCTCCTTGCCTGCGCCCCTGCCGCGGCTCGTGACGGCGAAGCTGCCCGCTGCTGTCTGAGCCCCCCTCTGGACTGCCCGGCTGGCGTCCGTCGCCCTTAAGTAGGGGGCGAGGCCCTGAGTGGCCTCGTCTTGAGGCTCCCCGTGTCGATGCTACCAGCGAGCTCGTCGGTGCGCGGCACAGCAATAACCGGACGCTTGACGAACAACAACCAAACGAACAGGCTGCATTCCGACCCGGTTTTAGTACAATATCTCACTTACAGACACACAACCACATCATCGAAAAACTACAAGAGTTCAATTTAAAACACTATACAGCTTTTGTCGATTTTAAAAAGGAATTTCATTGTATAGAACATTCAGCAATATCCAATACACTTGATAAGACAAAAAAAACACATAAGAATTTTGCAGCGAATATATTCAAACAGTACTCCAAAAGTATGAACTGACCAAGAAGGAAAAACATTTGAGATATGACGATGTGTCAGGCAAGAAGTTCTTTATCGCCAAAACTATTGACTTGCTTGCCGGTAGATATATTCGGCCAGCTACCATGGTCTAAAACAGCGAATAAAAATTAATAAGAGATTGACAAATTTCGAACTTTTCGATTTGCAGATGAGATAGTAATGTTTGCTACCTCTGCCCATGAGAGATGCGAGATGTTAAGAGAGCTGAGTGATAAATGTTCGAAAGATGGCCTTGAAATCAACCTAACAAAAACAAAAATGATGACGAACGACAAAGGAATGCCTGTACTTGCAGACAAACAAAAAGAACCAGAATTTTACGTTCAAGAATATGTATATTTGAAACAATATCTTTTGGGGAAAAAGAAAACAAAAAAGATTATCCTTAGGTGGGAAAAAGTTTTGAAGTCTCTCCTTTATACTATTAGACAGTAAAGCCAGCATGACAATTAAAACATACATTATATATTCCCGCATCACACCAGTATTAACAAATGACTCTAACAAAGGCACAGGAGTCAATGCTAATAAGATGCCAGAGGCATAGAGAGGAAAATTCTTATGTAACAATAAGATGCGAGGAAATCAGATAAAAATACAAGACATTGGAGACAGTGTCCATGACCTCCATGGTGGACATGTTGCCCGTCAAGACTCTACCATGTGGTCACATCGTGCTATGTTTTGGGATCCGAGGTACGGCTGACGTAAATAAGAACAACAGAAGAGAAGGTTGATGTGTCCAAGAAAAAAGTGGGTGTAAATTAGTCTCAAGTAGCAAAATTCAAACAAGGAATATATCAATGTGTAAAAATTTTGATATTATAGTTAATGCAGAACACTAAGTTTATAACAATATCATTAAGAATTGCCTCAAGCTCCTCACAATCAAATGATGTGAGTACAGGGATTGGCTCATCCACTTAAGCCTTTTTGTTTGAGTCATTCTAAGGCTAAAAAACGGAGGTAAACCGGCTGATAAATTCATTCTTCTTATAAATAGTAATAAAACATCCAATTGGTTCTAACGATATACAACAATTAAGAGAGTGTTACATCAAGATCAATTATTAAATAAGGACAGAAATTAAAAAGAAGGAAGATTGGCTTTCCGTTGAAATCTCTATTCACTCATGGCTAACGCATTTTCAGTGGATTCTAATCTGATTTGGTATCAACTGGAAATACGTCACGTAAGATGCGAAAAAGGTAAAGAAAAAGAATCGCAAAGAAACAAATAATCGAAGAAAAAAGCATTCAGGTGTTAGTGCTGGTAATAGAAGTGCCTAAAACACAAAGTAGCAATTGAGAAATAACTAGAATAAATCTGGAAATAATAAAGCGTTGGGAGTCGTATTAGAATGCCTAAATAGTGGTGAAAAATGAACTTCAATCATTTTGAAAAATGTATTAATGTCACTAGAAACGTACTTCTACTGTTATTGCATGCCCGTAGTTCTTTATAAGATTCTATTCAACAGAAGGGATATAAATGGAAAATTGCAAGAAATTCCTATTGAACAGTTCTATGCAAAGATCACGAAGGAAGAAAAAATATCAGAATATTCAGTGAACAATATACAAGGAAAACAAAGAGAAGACCCAAACGCTGAACTCATAAACAGCCTTCTAATAATATCCGATTCTTACACTGCAAATTTCTATGGCTTTTCAAAACCCCAAAACAAAAAAAATGCAGTAAAAATGGGGAGATTGCTAGCATTGATCAGAAAGATACTGAAGAATTAAATGCCGTTTTGATGCATTAGATGGAGATTGAACATGATGGAACATGTTCTTGATGGATACGCGCGGTGATTCCGATTTTTGTATTTTAATTATAAAGTGCAAAATAAAAATGGGCTTTCATAAAACTACAACAATGTAAATTGAAAAACCAGTTCTATTTGTGGCAAAAATGACGCTTTTATTAAAACTGATAAGAAAATGTGTGCCCATTGTTGTCAGCGCCCATCGCTGCATGCGTGCCTTGTCAGCGCTCATCGACTGAGATGTTTTAATTTAAACAGAAATACCATATAGTGTTATTACGAGGCATAAACGTTACTAAGGGGTGAGAAAGAACGAGCTGTTTAGCACGACCAGTTATTTTCTATCTAATCGGTTTACCATTAATAATATAACAATTTGTTTAGTTTAATGGATATTTTACATTATCATTTTATTTGTATTTTTGGTTTTCATTTTCATTTCGTAAACGGACACATGTTGTTCAAGTTTTTTATTTTTGCAAAAAAAATATTTGCCGTCAATTTTTTCTAATTTTCCGGTAGATCCTTTAGCGGCGTCTTGTAACGATTCATACAGAAAACGTACAGACTGAGTAGCAGAGCCCTCTGTGTGCAGTTCTGTAAACGCACGGAAAGTGCAAAACACGTTCACACCACTGCGGTGCCTACCCTTACGGGCATCTATGGCCAATCTTGCAACATAAAGAGAAACAGAAGGTCAACAATGACTTCAGCCGCATTGCGTGTGCAGAAATGCTAAGTTTATGTTTCAAGTCTCATTACTCTGTTTCAGATTACTCTTACTCCAGAAAGTGCTTCGGCCGCTTATACTTCACCCGTTAATCGGATTGGTTTGAGGCGATTTCGAAAATGAGTTTTCCAAGTCAACAGACCGAGTACGCGCGACCTTTGGCTTTTATACTTCTAGTTTGGGCTCTTTCTGTACAGGAACTGCGTGAAAATGTGTTCGATATCAGTACCGTATATACAGCCGTTTGAAGTGCTTTATTATAGTAAAAGCATACCTTTGGTGGAGAATGAATTATGTAAACTGATGAGAGTATGTTCGGTAAGAAGAAGTATATGTATGTATGTATGTATGTACTTGGCGCGGCAGCCCGTGAACGGGCTCAGGCCTACCGGCGACGTCCCTGCCTCGTTGCCATGGGTTAAAGGGGTACGTGTGGTTAGCACGTGGACATCCCCACGCCGTATTCTGGTCTTCTCAACCTGAGAAGAGAATTTTCTCATCGTCACACAGCAACATATACTTAAACATTGCAAGGAAAACGCACACTACGAACTTGCCTGACCAAGAATACGGGGCCGAGAAGTGGAAAGCGAGCACGCCGACCAAGAGCTAGCTACGACAACGAAGAAGTATAGTTGAACTAAATTAATAAAGGGAAATGGGAGTAATGGAACGAGTGAACGCTGTTTTGGAAGGTGTTTGAAAGTGGAACCATAGATGTTTTTTAGATAATAGAAAAATGTTTGTCATGCCGGAATACACAATGATCTCGTATTTTTTGAGATATTTTAATTGTCTAAGTAGTTAATGGCACCTTTCTGTCAGACACTATTCATCAAGAACCGTGAAGCGCATACTCCAATTCAATTAAAAGTACTTTAATTATATTTGAACGTCAATAGACTGAACCAATAACTGAAGTTTGGGAAAGGGTACTCCAATAAGAAAAAATAGAACTATTTCTTTAGAGAAAAAGCGTTTTTTCACATGGGAGCAAAGTGGAAAAAGGCGGAGCCAGGACACAATAGAAAATATAGGCGTAGGCCGCAGGGGTAGATTCCAAACAGGATTAGATGAAATTCTCCTTTGTCAAATAAATTAACATTAATACCCGGGCAAAGCCGGGTACTTCTGCTAGTAATGTTGCATAACCATTAACAATATAGCGAGACACTACGTGCTGTTGGAGAACCGAAACGGTTCGCTACGAGAAAGTCCCTACGTATGCATGATGTACTCTTTTAGTGACCCCGTCAAATTACCTCACTCACGGCCTTCTTATGGCATCAAATAATATTTCTAGTTACGAACAATTGATAGTTCTCAGTATTTATCAGTTTCCCTTATTATAAAGCGGGACACTTAAATATGTATTTCCTTTACATTTTTATGTTTTGGTATATTTTGGTTCATGGAAAATGACCTGTCACAATGTCTCTACACCCAAGCCTCCCCTGAACTGAGACATTAAAGATGTGTTTCATTATTTATTTTGTCAAGTTGAATTGCTTGTACAGTTGAAATTAATGCGTGGTTTGAATTATGTGTTGCGAATATATGAAATACTGTTACTTATAAAGCTTATTTAGGGTAACGGATGTAAAAGATCACCTTAATGAAGGAAAAGGTGAACTTGTGATTCAGATACAAAAAGAAGGACGCAAGGTAATTTTTAAACTTCGTAAAATCTGTGCTTGCAAACATCAAAGACGTGTCTCGAAATGAGATAGCTTGATATTCATGCAAAAGCTTTGAGTAATCTCGAAGTTGAGTGCTCTCAAAATTTAATATTAGGGAATGAATATCTAAAGTCTTGACAGAGATAGAAGTAAGATAAGGTTAAAGAAGAAATGTGGGTATTGCGTTTGTGCGTGTATTTGGCAGATTCCGGCCATGTGAACACGAAAAGAGCTGACGTTAAAACAAGCGTAAAAAATTGTTTTTCTTAAAATATTGCCTGAACACGTGTGGAGGTGACGTATCAACAAGAACAAAAGTAGGTCAATGTAGTTTGAAAGAACGTTAAACGCAAGATAACGGTCACTTAAGGTCAAGCAACCTCAAGAATGTTACTGATTCGCCTGAGATAAAATGTTGCAACAGAAATAGAAAAACAATTTCCTCTGGTAATGTATGATATTAATAATTTCTAAGAGTTTAACAGAGAAACTGGACATGATTTTACGATAAGCGTATTTAGAAATCTTACTCTCTTAACGCGATATTGTTAACTCAGTGGAAGGAACTAAAGGCATTAATGGGGGATAAAATGCTTTCTCTTACGTTTTTTCTCCTCTCGGAATTCACATTGTTCACTTTTGGATTTCCTCATGTCTTAATCCTTTATTCTTCAAATACTGTAGTAAGCAAGTCAAAAATGTAAATAAGAAATGTTTCACTATGATGATATGTTTAGTTGTGCAACTCTAATTTATTCAATTACTTGTGGCGCACAAGATAAAAATGCTTCTGAACTACACAACACAAAATGGGTTTCTAAAAAGGATCACACACGCTGCTCAAGAACTTGAAATATACTAAAAACGTTAAATATATAACAAACAATTTTAGAACGTTCTGGTTGATATCTAGGATTCTTAACCATTATGGATTACCACATCTCTCCAAACGCTATGGAATGTAGATAAAATACTCTTACATCTTCACATACACTCACTGCAATACACAAAACAAATACTCATCACTGCAAATATATTTTAATAAAATAAAATTTTTGTTAACATTACTATAAAATACATTGTATAGTATAAAGCACAAAAGTTCTTTATATGTGAACAACGTTAAAAAGTTGTGACATAACACTAACACGTAAATAGCAATGTAGTGTGTAATGAAATGCAACTTTTTACTTGGAGACTGCAAGACTCGCAGCCGCGTGATGTCCACTCTATCGTAAGCAGTGACACTGCAAATGAGAATTCAGTCATCACACGCACAACGAAAATAAGCAGGTAACACAAGATAATATTTGTATTTTTCAGACAATTGCAATACGGTTTAATTGTTCATGCATTTTTCTCGAGTTCCCTGGTATCTGAGAAATCGTAGAGACATCTTAAATGGCTCGAGCTGCATAGTTTTCTTGCAATTTCTGCGCCATTGGATATTACTAATCAGCGCCAGCATGGTCTTGGCGAGTCTCTTCTGTCATTCCCCATAAGGACAAATTTGTGGCTTTTATAACGAAACCACCCGCATATTTTTCGATTAAATCAGTGTCCCTTCTAGGTCGCGAGCTGAAAAGAGAAGGGGATACTGTCCTCCAATCAAAAGCTTCGTTACGACTTAAATATTTGGTATTGAAGTTACCGATTGGTTGACAGTGTCCCCCTCTCTTTTCAGGCCATAGCCTTGAAGGAACTCTGTTTTAATCAAAGTAGAGACTTCCTATAGATTTAGCCACTGAGCATTGCACAGCTCTTGCTTCAAAAGGAATCTGACTCTTCTTGGCCTACGAGTTGCGCAATCTTCAGGTCCTTTTGCGAGAGCGAAATCCCGATTCTCCTGCCCGCCCTCCTTTCCACTCTCATTCTACGTCGAGGCACTCAGCCGCCGCGAGCGCTCATCAACAGGTTTCCTTTTCAGCGCTACCTCTGAGCCCAGCGCTATCAACAGGCCGCTGCGCAGCTTCCACCTTCTCGGAGGTGACGTTTCTCCCTTTGGGGCGTCTTCCACACAGTTTGCCGGTCGCGAGAACACGGCCAGCGGACAGACATGTCCCCTGCAGCCTCCAAAGTTTTCATTTAATTTTGTTGTCGAATAGCGTAATAAAAGGTTAACAGAAATGTGCACGTCTCATAATCGTAGAACACTGATTTTACGAAAATTGCAGTAGTTCAAACTATTTCGGAGTCTTCCTTCAACTAAAATATTACATATAGAGATATTTCTCTCAATGAGATGTTCCATAAAAGTCAGATTTTGAAAGGTCACGTGCAATGTTTCAAGAGTTTGAGTACTTTTCGCAAATTTGGGCGTGAAATATAGACTTTTTTTACATTTAATTCAACAATGTTTATTCTCAAAAACGGCACTTAATTTTTATATAAAATTTTGACTTCCTACAACCACCAATTTAAAAGTGGAGATTTTCCCTTGAAATAAAATTGGTTGCCCGTATTTTTTTCTTTCTGACCTCAAGAACATGCACATTTTTTTTTGAAAATTTTAGTATATTTCGCGAAATATTTGCGAGCATTTGTGAAATTTAAAAAAATTTTAGTAGGGATTTTGCTAAATGTGCTCTATAAGGCAAAGCTGTGCTGGAAGTAGGGCGATGTTCGCTTCTTGGTTGACTTTGAAAGTTTTCATATAATAGCTGCGGTTCTAGTAGTACAGAAAATCAATATTTCAATATTACGTAGCTGTTTTCAATAAAGGGCAAACGTATGTACTGTTCTAGCACCACTAGTTTAAAAGAAAAATACCCGAAAATATCTGACTTCGACCCATATCAACACAAAAACTTGTAATATATGCACGTAAATATGTCGCATACAATGCAATAAGCAATTAAGGAAAAAAACCCCTCAGAAATATGAAATTAAGCAAATTAAAAATGGTCTAGATTTGTTTCAATTTTGATGATAGGTAAAGTATATAGGCAAAGGCAATAGGTAAAGTACATTTTCTTTTGATATGCGTATTCAGAACAAATATGCAGTTCCATCAACTTCGATGGTCTAGTAATTATAAAAATTACTGTCGGTAAGATGACACGAAACTTTGCACACCACAAAAATCACGAGCGAGTCACCTCGCATGAAACTGATTTTTATGATGTGTAAACCTAAAATTGGTAGATCACTGCAGTAATCTATCTTGATTTGCCATGAAATTTATTCGTTTATTACGTGTCAAGAAAAAAGTTCATTTTGAAACTGACAATGGCTTTATCTTCTGTGAATGGCATATTCTGGATTATTCTTGCGCAATTAATATTTTTTCATTAGCAACAAAGGCAAAGAAATTGTCCCATTTTTGGCAAATATATCGATGAATATTTTCGGAAATTACACCCAACAACGAAATTAACATACCAAAAGTACAATTTTCGTGATGATTTACTTTATTTAAAAAAATCTGTTTAAAAATCAGTGCTGTAAAAATTTTCATATTTATCTTCAGCATCTAGCTTTCAGAAAATGTCAGATTGGAATTCGACAATGGCGTTCCGTAAAGCGACTCTGTAGATGGACATTTTAAGAATTCTGTCTCATTGTTGACATGATATAGCTGAACCCAACACTGTTTTAATAATCAGATGAGTTGGTATTTGCTTAAAAATAACTAGTTTTCTCTCCTAAAGTTCTACGATTTGTAATGAGTGATACAAAAAATGATGTCTGTGATGGGTTAATGCGGACGAAACTATTTTATAATAATATTATGTGAGCGTTGCTAAGGGCGGAAAAGCACGTGCTGTTTTAGCATCACTTGTGTTGTTTTAACTTAGAGTGAATTCGGAACTCAAACTGAAAATTGGACTGAGTGGTTATCGCCACTAGAGACTCTCTGCTCTACAAGTTTCAAAAACCAATGACAGTAGGGAGCTTCAGCGCCAGTCGTAAGGAGACCTCCTTAAACTCTTTGTATTGATCTCTTTATATGGTCGAACTGAACAACGTTCAGAAGAAGTTTAGCAAGGGACATTGCGATATGCATTATAACAAAAGAAGCATTTAAAGCGTTGAACAATGAAGTTACGTAATATATAAAAGAGTGTAGGCTAGTGGTGTGACATTTAAACCAGCCAGGAGTGTAACAAATCTAAAATGTGCACGAGGTTTTCGAATTTGTTACCCTGCGCAACGAGTATGCAGTCAGGAATTTTCAACAGTCTTTTCTTGATAATGTAGGGAATATCTTAAAATAGCGTTCGTTATAAGCATAAGACATAACCTAAGAGGAAGATGTGATTGCAATTTATTTTTTGGCGAATTTCTTACCCGTCATGTTTCCAACATTATCCGTTAATTCTTGCCAGCGTTCTGTAGTTGGTAAGGAATAATTGCAACTGTTTCACATACGAGAATCAGTTAATGAAGAGTTACAAAAAGCAATCTTTCTTGTTTTTAGGCGGCCATTTTGCCTTTTGTAAGATGGCCTTACAGACTCCTACAGGCGTGTAGTATTTACCAAGGTATAAGGTCAAACTTTCATACTTTAGGCCTAAGATAAGACGTTATGACTTGAAGGCCTAATCCAGCCGGTGTTTCCCGGGCACGGCATCAATCCAAACGCCGACGTCAATAGCAACCGACGCGTGGGGCGGTGGGAGCCCAAAGCGGCGAATGCGGATCTTCGAACCTCTGAGCGGGACCTCGCAGGCTGCTGTAGTCACTAGCACATGCTCGTGGATGGCGGATGCCGACGTCTTGGGATTCCGCGTTAAACGACGGTCCTCCCTCGACCCGAGCCTTCATGGCGAGAGTGGGTGCTCTCATGTACCCATTAATTTGAACATCGGGCTAGTGACATTGAATGGACTACGTACCTTACAATTGCACGAATTGACCAACCAATCTCATGAAGTACCACAATGCGACCTCTGTCAAATGGAGTCATTTGGTAAATAGGGTGTGAAACGCGTGAGCGCGGAATCGCAATTGCCTTGTACTGTACGTAACCGTTCTTATTCACTGACTGACTCACAGCAGTTTACTGATAAACTGCGCAGTGAAAGAGCGGTGACATTCCAAATGCACTCTGGTGGGCGTCATATACATTACAGGTACGTGAGAATCTTATAGTTTACTCACACATGTACGAAAGTATATCGAAATGGGATACAATTTGATCACTCCTTGTGGGTACAACACTTCTTTTGTCAGGCTATGTATAAACGACTTCCAAACTAGCTGTCGAAATCAGTTCTACAAGCTGAAATACTCTGAGGATTTCTTGCCGTGTACAGGTATTATGCTTGTTTCATATTTGGTAAAAATATTTTGTATATTATGTCTTAAAATTTTTAAAACGTTATTTGGGAGTCTTCTATCTCGTGAAACACTCCACAAATACGACCCGCAGAATCCAGAAGAACCCGTTTAGTGCCGATACACTGCCCGGCAAACGAGTGGCTTTGAAGGCGCTCCCGAGCAGGAAACAAGTGACAGACGCAGCGAGGGAGAGGGGCGCTCACGTGTGCGCGTGAATGCGCGCCTGGATGTGTGTGTGTGTGTGTGTGTAGGGCCCCCAAGTGCGCGCCCATCCATCCGTGTCGCCAGCACTTGCGCGCCCTTCGGCAGCCCCTGCACCGATGCAACGCACCCTCCGCCGACGCCGACGCCCCCGCCTCTCGGCGTCCTTCGCTCACTCTCTCCTCGGGCAACGCGACGGCGGAGCGACGGCTCTCTCCGCCGCGACGGCGAAAGCACTGGCTCCCACCAGCGAGATCGGTTTGCTTTCTCGCGCTTAAGAAGGGACTTCTGAAGAAGAGAATTAGGTTATGCTGCGCGAAGAAACGGCTTCTTTTCGGCAGAATTTTTTTTATTACGGGGCCTGTATACCGGATAAGTGGATAAATATATATTGCTAAAGTTAGAAAACAAAATCCTCTAACACGTGGTGTTACCAGAATCTATATTTTGTGGATCCCTGATACCGAAATGTCGATTGACGGCAAAACGTCTGTCTGCCCGTCTGTGAACAACGCTAATGGCCGATCTGTTTAGACGACTTTCTCCAAAATTGATACTCTCTGAACGATCTGGGTGGTGTCGTAGTTCTTTGAATTTGAAATCGATATTTGAATTTCGGGGTACTTTAGAAGCTCCTGGAACATTTTTAAAATTTAAAGAAATTGCGCATCTATTTTTATTCGATTTTGTTGGTGGATAGTCTCAAGAACGTTGAAGATATTAACGCGTCTAATGTTAGTTGAAGACTCTGATTTTTCGAAAATTGAAAAAAAATCGGTGTCTTCCTACAACTAAAATATTAAAGATTCACTTATTCCTGTAAAAACTCTATTCCTTATAGATAGATTTTGAAATAGGGATCTGTACAGCTAGCTTTTCAATGAAATTTTGTTCATAGATAGAATTAATGTCGTTTCAGAGAATGAAGTAGGTTTCAAGTTGGTTGTAATATCTGTTTTTTCGAAAATTGAAAAAAATTAAAATTTTTACAATTTACAAAGAATACAATATTTTATTTGTTTAATGTGTTTTTTAAGTACTGTATGTTTAAATAAGGTCTTCTTCAATGTTTTTAAACATGGGTATTTTTTGCGAACTTTTGTGTTAAACATAGGCAATTTTTATTTTCTTTAAACCACTTATTCATAAAAACCTCACAATGTTTATTAATTAAATTGTAAACTTAGCATAAAGGACGCTTAAGAGAATGGTGCAGGTTTCATATTCATTAAAAAGTGTGATTTTTGAATTTTTCACGTTCATTGAAATGCGTGAAAATTTAAAATAATTAAAAAGATTTTGAGATACTTGATAATGTAATGATTACAGTATTAAGACATGGTTGACTTGAAATGACTTTTCATTAATTCAGGCCTTTTTATTGTAGATGGGCCATTTTTTGTTCACTATTAGCATACAAATGGATTAATGCTTGCGGGCTAACCGTCCCCGCTGGAGGAGAGATCCGGCACTGACGTACGTCGCCTCGCGGGTGCACATGGCGACTCCGGATCCCCGTTCGACCACCTGGATGCGACCGTGGTACTGATCCGTGGCTGTGGCCAGGCGCCGCAAGAACCGCTGCTCTGTCTGTTGATCGCCTCTTTTCAGCTACCCGTTGGCAGCTTCCGCACGATGGTGACAACGACCGCGGTTTGTCCGGACAACTTCGCAATCCCACACCAAGATCTGAGATGAACTCGAATCAGGGCGGTTTTATTTTACAGGGTTGCTTGGATAGGGAGGTCCAAGGCCTTATCTGGCTTTCCAATAACCTCGTGATATACTCTGAGAGCACATTTACGCCTACAAGCGCGTTGCCCCCCAGGCGTTGATCCGTTGTATTTGTGAGGCGATGTGTCGGTCGAGAAGCGCCGCAGAGGCCAACGCTCTCCCCAGCTGGGCGGTTCCTCTGAATGTCGTCGGTCGCAGGTGGGTGACGAAGGACTGGGTGCCGGCGCAGTACCCGTGGTTCGTCGTCTCCATCATGATAGTTCATTCACTGCCTGTTCGTCCTATTGTAGCGCGGTGTCGTGATCTACGAGGATTTCGATAACTTTTAGCTGAATTATGGCTCAAAACACTCACGTATTTTGTCATAAACGCTTCTACTCCGAAAGTCACAACCTCATCACTCGCATCTTACATTTATGAGAGTCCCCCAACCTTTCTCAGTCGCACCTCACGCCTCCGAGGGTTTCTGAACCTCTGTCTGTCCCCTTTTGCTTTTGGGAGCGTTTCACGGCGTCTCTCACACGCACGCGGCTCCTCCGAGCCGCTAACGACGCCCCCTGCATCCTGATTCCAGGAATGTCGCGCCACCTCTGTCGGTCCGTCTCGCCGATCTTCATCAGTACAACTCAATAATTGACCCGAAAATATCTATATACCGCCACTACAACAATAACACTAAAATTAGAAAAACACGTTTCTTGACAACACAATATTTATTTCAAATTTCAATTTTAAAAATCAATCTTCTCCCCCCCCTCGTCAGTCTCATTGGTGTTTGTCTCGTGGAGTTGTGTTTTGTCCATTTAGCCACTTGCACGGTGGTCCATTTGTATAAAAGCCTAGCATCATTTTCAGTACTTCCCCTTCTCACCCGACACGTTCAGTAAGAGGAATCCCAATGTCTTCTGCCAATGTCGACGTTGAGGAAGTCACAGAATGTAAATACCGTAGTGTCACGGTCCATAGTGGCATTGTGCCCTGACTGCGTATAACGCTTCATGCGTGACGTGTATGCCGGAACTTACGGGTACAACGAACTGGGTGGATTTTCATGTGATTCGGCAGATGTCACTCGTGTGAACGAGTATCTGTAGTTTTGCCTAAAATGTTGGTATTTAAAAATTTGCCTGGTGACATATAGAAAATTGAAGCCCTTTTTTTCAGAAATACATCATGTACCGATATTCATAACCCATTAGCAGATGTTGATATTTTGTTTTTCCCCCTTTGTCGTTTCTCGTGTTAATTAGTGCAAGTAATTTTATAAATAAATTAATAAAAAACGAAAAATTACTTACTTACTTATTTAATGACACTAACATTAAATCCATTAACACGAATATGATATATTTTATTTTGAATGTCATTTTATTTATTTGATTTTTGAAAATCAAATGTGAAATAAATATTGTTTTGTGATAAAACGTGTTTTTCTCATTTCTTAGTGTTATTGTTGTAGTGGCGGCGTATTGATATTTTCGGGTCAATTATTGAGTAGTGTAGCTTTTATCAAAATATCAAGGTGCAGATTTTCTTTCTTTTCATTTTTGGACAACCCCGAAAGAAAGACACGCTCGGCGCGCCCTTCAGCCTCTTCCCTGCTCCTCTGGCCTCCCTCCACCGCCGCCCCGTCGCGTTGATATTAAGCCTGCCCTGCGAGGTGCGCCGCCGCCGTCAAGCCTGAGGCTCGAGAGGGACAGCCGTGGAGGGCAGGCGGGGGCCAGGGAAAGACGGGGCTGAATGCGCTTCGGCCAGGGAAACGGCGGTCTGGCGAACGATGATGTTTTCGGCGCGAAGAGCTTGCTTCGTATGACAGACTTTAGGAGGAGGAGTTACAACGCGAGTTGAAAGTCTGTAAAAAATTGATGGGCCATGATTTTCCTAAATGCTATAAAAAGAATGAGGGAGTGAGATGGATGCAGAAAACTATGTGAATTGGACTTGGTGATGTCTTGCATTAAAATATAAATTTCTTCTTTAAAAAGTACTAGTATGCAGTAGCATGCTGACATACAAGATTCTTAGACCATCATCGATGGTAAACAAAGAAAAATAAACATCCAAGAATCTTCATCGTTAGTGAAGAAATACAAATACTATGTTTAATGTAGTGTGTCACACGTCAATGTTAAAGGTAGTATTGGACGAAACAGTCGCAGATGTTTCAACCAGATGTTTCAGATATATAAAAATCCGAGAACAAGAATAAACTGACATTTTTACACTAAACCTGGCTGATTTGGAAAGCGCCGAGAACTTTTGTGGAAGGAGGATTTTGGGGACAGCTCTCGTGAAGCGAGAGGGACGCAGGTAGCTAGTCAGGGGGACAAGTGCCCCACATGAACATATTTAAAGACTAGCATACTTGTTGTTTAGATTGTTGGTTTTCTCTTAGGCTCGCTACAGGGAGCGAGAGCGGGAACTGAACTGCCTACGGGCTGCAAGGGATGGACGGACGCAAATTCTGACGTCATTCGATTTTTCAGTATCAAGAACCCACAAAACATATATTCTGGCTATTCGAGGATTGGAAGATTTGTTTGTAAAGATGTAGCCGGGTAAGGCGGTGCCCCCAAATCAAATCCAACTTGCCGCTCAGCTGGCCGCCTGAAGGGACGCATTTCAAAAAAACTATAATTAAAGCTATTATTCTCATTACGGCAGCGCGTCGGCTCGTGGCCTGGAGGGGTACTCATCAACGTTGACGCGAAGGGGAGGGACGAAGGAATAGGATTAACCTCGCACCTCGCGATGCTTTCCGCTCTAATTTCTTCTCGCTGCGCGGCGAAGTACACCTAGCAACAAGTATGAGCTGGCAAACTGCAATTCGGACTAAGACATACGAAAGAGATTTAAAAAGAGATCACTAAAGTAAATATGACATTTATTTAAACACCAAATTTGCGGAGAAGACGAAAGCACCAATACTGTAACATATTGATGCTGTTAAACACAATTGGATTTGCAGAGCATTTGTAAATGGGAATTTGGCGCAAAACCAAACCATTCCTCGGGCGAGGGATACGATTTTCAAACACTTTGACGGCGATTCATGGCTTTGGGCAGGTTTGGGCATTCAGGTTTCAGCGTGGGACCCCACTTACTTCACGTCCTCGCAAGATGACAGCAGAAACAGACATTGTGTTAAGAACAAGGTAGTTGCTTCCAATCTATTATTTTATGAAGGAACTAGGGCAAAATTATATTATTAAACCATGTCAAGTTGTTATAGGAGGAGTTATTGAGTTATTAGTGTTGAGAGAAAACGGTTAAAAACGCATTACATTTTAGCGTGTACATCTCTCTGGTTTAGACTGTGATTTTATGAAAACTTTCTGCCAAGGTAAACACAATTTTATGAAATTCAGTAAAGAAACAGATTGGCGATTTCTTGCGGGAAGAGAAATTTAACTAATTTTTTTAGGTTGAATGTATATTTTGGAACAAGTTAACAATTCTAATGAATTTGGAAAACTAAATATCAATCAATAACAATTTGATATATACGGTCACATGAAAATGAATGATTTGTACGCTCTCGCTACTGTTTACGCAATACAGGTTGTGTTGAGGTTGAGATTGAGTCCCGTCATGGGCCCTTGTCTTTCAGGTATGTGTGTTGTCTCCAAGAAGGCCTTGTGAATTTGCTGACCACAGGCCGAGGAGCCCGCAAATAATGTTCTGCAATTTGTCATGAGTTTTACAAGAAATGATGACTGAGATGTGTTAACTCGGCGAGAAATTGCGATAAAAATAGTCTTACGTAATCATTTCTAATAGCGAGATAGTAAGTGTAGTTTTAGCACCACTAGTTTTACCTTCATTTTACTTACGTTTACTTATTTTACGTTTATTTATTTTACTTACGTTTACATATTTTACCTTTCTTTACGTTTACTTATTTCCGCCGTCATTCTCTCATTTCCGTAATCTGTCATTACTAAAATATCAATTTCTCACCTTTCCTTCGAGTTTTCATTTCTTTTGTTAGGAACCCATTACATCCCTCGATGTGCACGTGCTTGTATTGGACGTTTCGGGATCAGAGGCTGAGATATCGGCGGCACGTGGCCCGTGCAAAAAGCGCAGCAGCTGCTCTCCGCGCGAAGCGGTCGTGCTTCCGACGGTAGTTATTTTCGATTTCAATCCGGTGAACGTGTTTTGTTTCTCCTTGTACCCTGACGAAAAAAACTATTTGGGAACTATTTCCCAGCGTGGAGTTAACGCCCTGGTAAATTTAACCCGACATCTTTACGTATCTCTCCACGCACTTCAGTCAGCTGTTGATGAATGCTGCCGACGATGCGTATGACCTCTGCCACCAGAAGATCTGTCGTACCCAATTTCGTGATGCCTCAGGTAGATATTCAAAATTTGGTTTCTAAGCAAGGCCAGTCTGGATAAGAGACGACAAAAGTTTCTTAAAGGTTATTATTTTCTGTCTGGATTTTTATTCAAATTAGTCTGTATTTTGGTCTTTAATTCATTTAATCCTGACGATGGAAATAATTAATATCCGAAACATCGCTGTTAATATGTATCACATCTAATTTATATGTTGATATAAAAAAGCGATTTTAATATTTTGTCTTTAAATTAAAGGCCAAAATACAGTCTGACTATTTTCTTAAAGGATACCCCCGGATAAATGGGTAAAAAGCCCCCCTTAACCTAATGATACATGACATGATAGCTCTTAACAACAAAAAAATTTTTTGAAAGAATTCTTAGCTTCTCCCACCACCCACACCCATATACAACAAAAAAGGTGTTTTGTAATTTTATTTTTTGTTCACAGAACACTATATTATCTGGTTCCAAAAATTTGACAAACAGGAAAATAATAATATAATATCAGAAAAACATTTTTTGATATTTTCTCACTGCAAAATTCAACATCAGAAAAAAGCTTGAAAAAATGGCAAAAATTAATTTTTTAATGTAGCTCAAAACGCTGGAACAATCTCAAAAAATCAAAAGATCCTCTTAAGACACAAATTATTGTGAATTTATTTGATTATTTTGACAGCCAGTGTTTATTATACATTTGTATACATTTTTAAACCTGACAGTTATATTTTGACTTTGGAATGTTTGAATGTTTGGAATGTAAATGAATTTTGGAAAACAATTTATCATGGTTTTCTGCTTTATAATCATTTGTGTAAGTATATCATACGCTAAGGAAAGACGATAGATTTTGTCAGTTTATGAAAAACGAAGTTTGAACAGGTGAAGAATAGGTGGGAGACATGTTGGGAAATGAAAGGGAACAAGTTGTACCGGGATTTACATGAACCGTTTCACTGAGAACACTTAGAACACTGGGTCAGCGACGACAAATATCTCAAAACTGATTTTTCACATCATGATTGCCAGGTCAACAAGGCATTTTATCAGAAAAGCTAATAAGTGTTTTTATACAGTTACGTGCCGATTTCAAACATGGTATCAATATTTACTTTCCCGTATACAAAGTACATATATACTGAGTATTCTGCGTAGTATAGAGAAAGTTATGTAATGCTGCGAAAAATCGATTTCGAGATTTCAAAGGAAATAAAACGTTTTGGGGTCATCTAATACCGAAAATAATGTTTTTGTCAAAACGTCCGTTCGTCTGTCGGTCTACCTGTCCGTCCGTTTGTGAACACCACTAGAGCCTAAACCATAAGTAGAATTTGTTCCTAATTGAACAAAGCCCTTTCCATCCTGGCCAGTCAAAGATTTGAGATATTGAGAACATTCTTTAAAATTTGGGGATACTTTTTACACGAAGCCCCTGAGACATTTTCAAAATTTTCTCAAAAACGGCTCCAGATTTTTGTTTTAAATTTCCTGTATTAGTAGTGTAAACTACGCTTGTAAAGGTGACAAAAGCCCAATTTTCAAGGTTAACTCTAAATTTCTGAAATTTACAATTTTAAAAATTTTTTGGGTGTTTTCCTACAACTACAAACGTGTAGACAGAGATTTTTCCTTCAAATGCAATTTGTCACCCATAATTAGTTCTTTCGTTAGTCATGTACAGTGTTTTGAAAATCTAAGTAGTTTTTGCGCCAGATTTCAATATGTGCATAGTCACTATGTGAAATTTAAAAAAATAATAAAACACGTTTCTCAAAAACCACTCCACATTTTTTCAACACAGACACTTAACTCTAAAATTTAATTATATCTAAAAATAGGTTTTTATATGTCTTATAAAACATCCGCAAAGATGTCTTGTGCATTCATGTATAATGGAGTTAATTGCATAAAATTACATTCAAAGAAAGAAAATAGGGAAATATAGCATTGTCCGAGCTGTATATGCAACACACTAGACACGTTTCATGCAAATAACGAGTTTTAATTAACTAATTAAATAATTAATTCTCTACTTCAATCACGAATAGCATACATGACGTTTTCGTATTTTCATTGTGAAATGTTAAATATAAATATATGATTCTTATTTTATGACAGATTCTCGACATTAGAATATCAAGTGAAATGTTTTGTGCCATTTCACGTCTGTAAATCATTAATATTGTGCATAAGTAGTAAACGTAAATAGCTGAGATTTCATTTAAAGTTTTGCACTATCAGAGGTGTGATGTACTATTTTAACTTAAATGTACAAACTAAAAAGTACATTGTACCGTGTACTGTGTTTTACCTACTCGTTTCATTATATTATTGTGATTTTACAATGCATATCCTTGCATTCTTTCTTGGAACTTAATAATGGACTTAGGTAATCATGTGGTATAGACACGAGTTCTATTACAACAAAAACTATTATTGTGAAAGAACAATAAATTATATATTTAGTTACAACAATGTTTTATTCCGCAAATACTGATATTCTTTTCCACTAAGAGTAATATTCACTACATAGGCCACTCTGCACCTGGCCGTCGCGTCTCCCAGGGCTCTGCGACATCAGCCCGACGCGGCGGAGCAGTCAGACGCGGCTCCTGCAGACGGCCGCCGAGCTGTCAAAGCGCCGTCGCTCGCTTGCTCATTACCCCAGAGCACACAGGCGCAGCGGGCAGCAGCGACGAGGGGGGGGGGAGGAATTGCGGGGCGACCCGCGGGGGAAGGACTCCGTGTGGGAGGGCGATTGGCGGGAAGGAGGTTTGAGGGACGGGGATTGTCGAGGACGTGGTTTGGGGGGACGAGTTTGGAAGGCGACGGATTTGCTCATGGTTGGGTGAAGGTTTGGCGGGGTGGATTTGGTGGAGACGTGGCTTAGGGTGGTCGGGATTGGACAGGAACGGGGTTTGGCGGGAACGAGGTTTTGGTGGGGAGAGGGCATGACATGCGGAGGCTTGGCTTGGCTTGGTGGGAAGGGGGTGGGCAGAAAGAACATTTTTTGGGGAGGGGCTTGAAGGGTGCAGAGTAATGGAATGTAGCGAGCGGGGATGATGCGAGGCGGGAGTGGAAGGGGAGTGGTAGAGCGGAGGGGTGTGACGCAGGGTTTGGTGGGAAGTAGGCCTTAGCGAGGCAAAGCCAAGGGGGGGGGGCTAGGGAAGGAGTCGCTGGCACCCAGTGAGGGAGAGGGCGAAGCCAGTTAGGCGGAACTGCAAGGTGAGGGCGGGAACTGGCACAGAGCGAGGCTCCAAGCAGTGTAGCGTAGCGGAAAGACCAGACGAGGAAGCAGTACAGAGGCAGAGAGGGTTAGTGCGACAATGATCCAACGAGTAAAGCGACCGAGCCGCCTTGTGGCACACTGGGAAAGATGTAGAGAGGCGGAGAGCATCCACACTCGGCAAGGGGAGGAGGGGCATTGAGACGCCAAGGCTCTCTGGCCATGGCAAGCAAAAGAGAATGGACGAGTGTGCTAGACCGACACTTCTCCCAGGAGAGGGATCAGTAGGACTAGGTACGATTGGAGATGCCCTTCAGCGGAAGAATATGGTGTACATTTCATCGCCTTGAAAATTTAAATTTAAATTGTCAAAAGGTGTAGTTTTCAAGCACATTTGTAAAGTAACAATGTAAAGTCCCTTCGTGGAGTTCTTCTGGAGCGAAAATCATTAAACTAATTATGTTATGAACCGAAAATCTTTCATATCACACATAAGTAATTAGAAATTAATTACTATGGTGAACGGAGTGAATTGAGGAATATTGAGGGCAGGGTTGCGATGTGCAAACGTGCAGCAGCGGTTGCTAGCTGGTGTGCGGCCGTGGAAGGCTGGGGCGGGGGCGGACGCGAGGGCGGCGGCGGAAGCAGCGGCCTGCGGTGTTCCATAAATAATACCCAGGAACGCACTCTTGCGGCGGTCGCGGCCCCGTTGAAAAGTGTTGTGGAGATTTCCATTAAAATCTGACACAAGAGTAACGTGTTTATGATGGGCTGCCGTGATTTAGTGAGCGTGAAGCAGTAGGGGTTAGGGGGATAGGGGAGAGGATCCAACGGATGTGGAGACCCCTAAATTCTACATCGGTCGGCGGTGAACGTTGCGGTCGGGCAGGGAAGCCTTTCTGGGAGTAGCTTGGAGACTCTCAACCCTTCACCACCAGCGCAGCCGAACATTTAAAGTCCTCACATTGTGAAAACACGACGTAATTCAATGCAAAAATTTACATTCTTAATTATCACATCTTTTTTGTTAAAGATGAATAACTTTGATACAAACACAAACTTCCTTTCAGGATTAACTTTTATCGCATCCAAATTTGTTGGATCAAGAATTTGTCAACTAGAATTTTACTCTATTATGGCCTATGAACGATCATGGCCATTTATGTACCTCAAAAATACCCGCTTGAGAACATGTGGGGACCTTTCATGGATCAAAGAGTAAACAATATAATGAAAGACTGGGGTTTGACTAAGGCGGCAGAAGTTTTACCAATCAGGAACCATTGAGAAGCCCAACCCAACTGCGAACTGGAAATGGAATACATTTGTCTGAGGTTCTCCCTTACAGTAGGCAAGTAGTTCAGCGTTCCACACAAACGTTGGAATAGTGTCGACAGAACATTACGCGGTGAATCTCATATAACAGGATATGATCGAGAAGAAGTTCCAACGAGTAGGAGCTTTAATATACTTTGTAATCTTATTTATTTAATTGTGAGAAGTACTTGAATATGAAAGGCATTCGTGAGTACCAAATGCCTGAAAACGTAGTAAGCACTGTGCTAATACGAGTTCATTTCCTATATGTATTTCAGCTTTATCGTTTTGATCTCATGCATCTCTTATCTGCATTTTGTGTCCTATAATCTTGATCTTAGCTGTAAGCTGGAATTGAAATTTTGAACGTCTAATATCTGATATAGCAACGAGGAAGTTAATTCCATCAGGAAACATCTATGCAGCCAAAGCCTAAACTCGGAATACCACCAAGAATTGGAGTTGGCGGAGCAAGCGCGCTGAGCCAAATCGAGGGATCTGCGAGGCGTCTTCATCGCGCGCCCTTCCAAGATCGCCGAGGCGAGCTGCTTCCGCAAGAAGTGAGAATAGATGTCGGGAAATCCAAGTAGCGACACCCCATTACCTAGAAAATAATGGCGAACAGTTGGGAATAGAGCACGTGACTAACGAGGGCTCAAAACTTCATGCTCAGGATATGTTCACTATAGCGCGATGTTTCCCTGGCTCTGCGAATTATAGAAATAATAACTTGCAGATAGACAAGTCATGTGTTGAGTCCCGTTCTCAACAAAAGGTATGTTCGAGTAGGTCAGCCGCCACCGCGCATTAAACATGAAGAAACAAACAAAAACATTGCTTTTTATATATTATAAAATAAATGCAATAAATTACTGAATGAGGTAAAAGCACCACAAAGCGAAAAAATGGAAATAATTTTCTGTTTATCAGTATTCAGTTCACTTAACAAACATGTTTTATGTAGGGGAAAATTTAGTAAGAAAATAAACATTATATTGTAATAAATAGTGAAGAATATGAACATAATACAATTATCGGTTATTTGGCAGAGAGAGAATCTGGCCAGTATATTTTCGTATGAAGCCGCTATTCACCGCCACGCGCCGCTTCTGCTTGCTCCTGTACCCGCATTTGTGGGTTTTAAGAAGAAGTAAGTGCGGAGTCAAAGGAAGTTGTCAGTGCCGTAGGAGCACCGGGCTTCCCAGGCGGGCTAGTAGTCGTGTGGGCGCGGTTTGTTGCCTAGGCTACATCACCCGACCACTCTCAAATTGTTTATTCTTCGAAGCGCGTTAGAAAAACGTCATCGCATATAACGCAACAACAACAACCAGAGAAGACGAAGGAAGGAGCGTGGAATAACATTCTATCACGCAACCATCTACCAAAGGATAAACAGTTAATTCATCTGGGTTTCAGAGACTCGCGCAGAGATTAATTGTAAATATTACTTTTAATTATTTCCGTGTAATATAATGTCTTGTGCATCAAAGTACTTATTTCTTTGCATGATTTTATTGAAGTTGAATCCCAAAGAAATCATTTCGTAGAAATGTTACAACTCATTCTCATGTAAGTAGTAAAACCTTTTAATATTAGTATTACATTTTTTATACCAAATCGAAACTACGAAAATGAATGTATCGACATTAATTCATCTTTACTCAGCAAAGCGCGTAAATACGTATTTTGTTTGAGATGAGGGGAATTAAAATCTGCAAATCAAGTACAAAACAAAATATGAATATGACAAATGGCACTTTATAAATGGAATTCATAAGGAAGGCAGTAAGATACAATAACGAACATTTTATAAATTAGTAGATGAAATACACAAAATAAAGTTATATAACTGTACGTTATAAATATGTTTCACAATCTGACATGAAAGGTACAATAACAAACGCTCAGAAATCAGTAGATTAAATACACACAAAAAGAAAATATTTGCTTCAACAAGCGACAATTAGCTATTGAAGGTTGGTATCCCGGTTCTTTACCCACATCAACGGTGAGATTTAATTATCACTACGAAGACATTTGCCCAAAAGAGTCGCGTGCAGAAAGGTACGGCAGTCGGTCGGTGGCTTCCAGGGTCGTTGGCGACGGCAGCGGGTGCGGGCGTGGCTTGCGCGAGGGCGCGATGGGCGGCCGCCAGCAGGCATGAGAAGGCCTGCAATTTGGTCGGGGCTTTCTTGCTGGCGCGAGTAGTCAGAACTGCCAGGGTTCCGGGTTGATGAAGTCTATAGCGGCCTTGGGAGCTTTCGGTTGCGCTGGAACCAATAGCAAGCGAACATTTTTCGAGGGTGATAGTTCAAATGTCCCTTTGCAAAGCAGATAGCACATTGGAATGGACGTGAACAAAAATGATCTAGGTGATCAAACGTTCGCTCAATTTAAAAGTCTAACCGAATTGATAATCTAAATGAATTTATGAAACAATCTCAAATACATTTTCGTACCAACCTTATTAAACTCTTTGGTTTTTATTTTGAAGAGATCTTAGAAAGTTTACCTTCATTGGAAACGGAAATTATAATTTGAAGTATCCTAAAAATATGTTGCAAAGTAAGTGGAGTTGAAATTACTCGACAAAAAATAACTTATTTCCTTCTACTATCTTTAAAGAAGTAAGATATGGATATTTTCACATAAAATAATCATACATTTTAATACCATCAAACATTATTATCCTTGTGTGTCTTTAAATGGGATACGTTATAAGGTCAGTAGCTGATGACGAAAGGATTTGAAATAAGTGAAAAAGGCAACGTCCATTAGGTTGGACGGCGGAGGCTCACGGTCGCGCTGGAAGATGCAGCCGGTGAGCGGCTTGGCGTGGCGCGCGGCGCGGTGCTTCCACTGCTCCAGGGAGCGCTCGCTCAGCTCGCGCCGCCGCAGCTCCGCCTCCTCGCGCAGCCGCTCCTCCAGCGCGCGCTGCGCCGCCTCCGCTGCGCACATGCCCCCCCCGTCGGAACTCGAACCTAGGGCCTCCCGCTCGGAGCCATTGATGCCCCGAGCCACGAAAATCGGCGCACTCTCGGAAGCGGGATAACCGAATGCTTAGGGGCCCCACCATGTGATTTTTACTTAAAGTAATTTCGTTGATATCCACGCCACCGTCGCTCGGGGCTTGGGAGTGGGGGCTTTCAACACCGCGACCCCGCACTCGATTCCCAGGCGAGGAAAAATTTAACTACGTGCGTTTTGTCTGTCGTTTCCCACTTCATGTATAGCTGGTTGGCAATGTGATAGTATCTCGTAGGTACAGATAATATCAAATAATTGGCTTAAGGGGCTTGCCACTGGTCATGAGGCTGCGACGCCATGGCATGATGATAGCTAGCGACACTTTAATGCCAAAGTACAGTACGTATTCATTGATAAACATCAATTGTTTTAATTACAAAAGTTGTAATTTATTTTCATATTTATTTTAATTAGATTTCTATTTAATTTTTCAATACTCTTTCAAGGTCTCATTGGTTGAGATGGTTGGGGCTCCTTTGATTATTACCCGTCCCGTGTCAGAACTGAACGGAAAAACAAACCGGGCCTCTCATTACCTGGTGCGTTGAGTGTTTGTAATTCTTAGCCACAAGTCCTCAACCGATTATTTATAGAAAGATGGCCCTGCATGTGGTACTTTCGTTGATGAAAAATTATCGGAAACAAGTTCATTGCCTTGTCATCAAAGTGACTGTTTTCGTTTCCGTGAACATCCCCATCAATTCGTGGTGGATATATGAGTACTACAACGATTGCTGAACGAACGAGATATCAGTTTCCTTCATTATATTTCCACTTCGTTATTAAATCTGGATGACGAACAAATCAACGATCTGCATATGACCGAATGGACCAAATGCAAGGCACGAATGTTTAGCGAGCACGTAGTTGTCAGGTCAAATCCCAACACCGGATCCCCAATAATATCCCGTTATATATTACGTCGTTCTTCGCAAAATCGGCCTTAATATTGTTTACATCGCGTGACATTCGATCGTGAATCTCTAATGACGAGGATAATTGTTGGCCTTCGTTTTCCGTTTGAATGGAATCACAATTTATTTTTAGATTTATTTGAAATTACTTGGAGGGAGAAAGATAAATACATGAATATTTTATAACGGAATTATTTATATATAATTTTCAGATAACAGTATTGAATTTCATTAATAAAACGTCGAAAACAAAAAAATTAACTTAAGCAACTTTGAAAGACTATTAAATTATTTTAAAGATAATACAAATTTACAGTTTACTATATAACTAGTGGTCCTACAAAATGGCACCCTCCCTCGGTCTACTTTACCAATGTCTTTGGTCTGGGCTACCTTTTCGGTTTTTCCCTATCCTCTTGCCAGCTTCCATCTATTGCCGACCAAAGTGCATTGTTTTGAAACTTTCTCATTTTTTGGTTTCCTAATAGTAGAATCGCTTCATTTCTTCAAGAGTATTAAAGAAGATTAAAACCTTCTCCTATATGGCAAGTTACGTTGAAAAGTTTGGCGACGTTTTTGAGAAAATGAGATTTAATCATTTCTATAAATGCGAAATTTGTGCATATTAACGGTGGAAGCGATATTTTAAGTAAATCATTTATGTAATTTTTGAAAGAACAAAATAATACTGCAAAATTACTTTTATGTCATCTTAGAAGTGCATTTAGCACTATTCGAACACAAAGTTTGAAGAAAAAATTGGAGCAGATTTAGAAAAAATGGCTTTTGACGTTTTTGAAAATGTGGAAATATGAGATCATTTTCACAGAATACTATTGGATTTTCGAGAAACTTTTCATGACATCATACGAAGCACATGAACGCATAAATGGAAGTTTCCGAACAAATAGCCACTAATGTAAATTTTAAGGACGTGAGGGGCATGTCACAAAAATTAATTTTTGCAATATTTGAAAGAATAAAAGAATATGGGGTTTACGTACTCTTATGCACTAAATTTAGCATTATCTCAGGGATTTTTTTTAATTGGGAGATTTTTTTTAGAAAATTTTGTTTTTGTTATTTTTAATAATGCACACATTGCAAGCAATATTGTTCAAAAACTACTAAAATTTTTAAAATATGTAGATGACCGTAATGAATTAACTATATTTGCGGAACAAATTTCATTTGAAGGAAAAAGGTTCATCTTCAATATTGTAGTTGTACGAAGCCACCGAAAAATTCAGTCTTTTGCAATTTTCAAAAATTGAGTAATTAGTGAATTTCTTAATTATACCATCTTTATAAATGTATTTTACTTCATTTTTACAAGATATGTAAAGGGAAACGTTAAGCCATTTTTTTAGAAAATTTTGACAATGAGGCAGGGACTTCGTGTAAAGTACCTCGAAAATTTAATGAATGTTTTTCAAATTCGCAGAACTTCAACGTAGACCAAATCGAAAGTGGTTTATTCAGTTTGGAAAAAAATAGTACGTATAGTTTAAGACCTAGTGTTCTTACATACATCAGGTCAATGGAAGGATGGACGGTCGTTTTGCCGTCAATCGATTTTTCGATATCAAGGACCCACAAAACACTGATTCTGGCTACACAACGTGTTAGAAAGTTTTTTAATTTAGCTACTGGATTTATGCAGTTTTTCAGGGCCGAGTAATGTTTTTTGCCTAAAATTCGCGTTTTTTGCACAATATTACAAAATTTTTATATCTACTGCGTAAACGGTAGCGAGAAAGTAAAAAGCAAGTATTACCATGTATCTTACTAGAATAGTTTACAACGAATAACTAATTTCACTTTTGCAGGATTGAAAAAATATCGATTTATAACAAGGGCTATTTTTACGACTTTTATGTTTCATTACAAGATCCTAATGAGTGCGACCTACCCTTGAATTGCCTATATTTCCACGTGCTTTCCGTTGATTTTGTCAGTTTCCGTTTACAAATACAGTGGCATTTTAAAACCTATAGTCCATACTTCCGGCACTCCAAATCAATACTTAATGTCAACTCTCCCTGACACTGGCATTACTATCATTGCGAAAATTACATGATTTTATCATGATTTTGTAAACAAGAATTGCACTATAGTGATTGATATGTGAACATGAGTGGTAAAAACGTGAAAACTAGGCGACGCTCACACAATGTACTTATTACATCCGGTCATTATAACATCAGTTTCCTTTAGTGATATGAGATTACATCTAAACATCAACTACTCCTGCCATGTTTGCACTTTTCAAGCAAAACAAGAAAAAAGAGAAGACCAATTGAGTCGATTTATAAAAACGTTCTTTTCCGGACTGACCCAGCAGTTAACTAGTAGATTTTCAACACGTTAAGCAGTTATTCCATTACCTCAATGATACCTCTGTATGTTTCCACTTCAAGACATTTCGGTTTTCGCAGAAAACTCTTCTAACTAGAGACAAGCTCTGCTCTCCCGACATGTATGGCAGTGCAGAGCATATGGGCATGGGTGACGATAGGGCAAGAGAGAGGAAGGAAAGGTGGCCCGGTTGTTGGGGGTAGAGCATCGGTATCTTTCAAGTCTAAATTGAAAATTTATTGGATCAAGTTTCGTAAATGAAGAAAAGAAAGAGAAGAGAGGGATGGACGCACCTTTCTTCATTTCCTCCTTCCGCTCGCTGGCCTTGCGCATGTACTCGGAGCAGAAGCGCAGGCGCTGCTCGTTGCGCTGCGCCTCCTCCTGCTCCTTGCGCTCGGCCAGCCGCCGCTGGCGCTCCGCCTTCCGCCGCTCCTCCTCCTCCTGCCTCTTCTTGCGCTCCAGCCACTTCTTGCGGTTCTCCTCCTCCAGCACCTTCTTCTTCTCCTCCTCCCGCTTGCGCGCCTCCTCCTGCGCCTGCAGCACCTTGCGGCGGCGCTCGTCCCGCCGCCGCCGCTCGTGCTCCTCCTTCAGCTTCTGCTCGTACCACAGCTCCCACGCCAGCCCGTCGTGCAGCTTCCACGACGACACCGACACCAGGCCCAGCCCCACGCGCGGCGCGCGCCCCGACGCCGACGTGGGCGCCGGCGGCGGCCCCAGCCCCGTGTCGCCCGACGCGCTCAGCGCGCAGCCCGCCGCCTGCAGCCCTGCGCCCGCACGCGCCTCTCAATCGGCGGCCAAGGCCCTCGCTGACACTTTGGCTCGCGCCGCAATCTCTACGATGGCATCTCCTTGGACATCGCATTTCGGTTTTGCTCGTTCGGCGCTTCTCGATGTTTCCCCAATATTCTGCATGAATTGGACAAAGGTTCCTTTCTGTTCGGTTATAAAGTTAAGCCAGAATATTTTTATTGACAAGGCTGTATTGTATCGTTGGAATTGAGTCGGTTGAAAAATATTTTTTTCGGGTTGTACCTACGATGCATGACCTTGTGAGAAATTTGACATCTTGGAATCAGTATGGCGGCTGTTTAGAGCCGTCCAAACGGAATGTCATGGTCATAATTAGTAATGCACAAGAATTTTCTACCATTAGCTAAAAAAACTAGCATTGACCTCGTAAACCAAGAGAACATAAAAGTGATACTTTGTCTCGAAACTTTTGAAAAACCACATCGGTTTGGCATACAACTCTTTCACAACTATCAAACGAATAATGTACAACAAGAGTTAGGTTTGTATTCATACCTCAAGTTTTTTTCGATACATTCAAAAAAGTGTGCAAAGCAACGCCGACCCAAACAGGCTAATATCATAACACTGTCTTTCTTCTCAAAGTTTTAGTTTTGAGCTTATCATACGTGATTTTTCTTGCAGTCTCCATACTTGGCTAGTAAAAACACTGGAATAAGGCCTCAAAACACCACATGAAATTTGTTTCCAAATTAAGAACGTTTAGCTTTACAAAAGCTTGCTGTAATTAGGGCGCCGTTAGGGTGCCGCAAGGAGGCGGGGACTTGAAAGGCCCGGAACGCAGGTGTGCATCATTCCAGAACTATTTCGGAAACTATTCGGAATTGCAGGGACTAACAGCAGACAGCGGCGAAGCCGCATTGCGTCGCAGCGATCACGTTATTGTGATTGCCGAGCGAACACGTGTATGACGTCGCGAGTCACGTGGGCTGAGAGTAGTATAGAACTCAGAGCGCGGGGGCGGGTCTTTGAGCCAAGTGGAAGACCTCGTGCGGATGGACAAAACCTGCGCCTAGAGAGTGCGTTGACGAGAGATACTCGTAGGGCAACCCGTATGTCGGGAAGCCGTAGTGGATTTCACTTGCGACAGTGGTCAAGTGGTTGTACGCAGGTTTGATGCATTGCTCATGGGTTCCGAGGACCGTCTACTAGAGGTTTTTATGGATATGTTAATTTTTTATTAATTGTAAATAATATTGTAAATAAAACACTTAATTAGTTGAGCTCTTGTCTGTAATTTGTAGTGAGATTCCCACGGCGTCACGCTACAATATACAATGCTTATTTTGTGACCACCAGTTTTCCCTATGACGAGGAATAACGCGGCACATTTCTCACCAGGCACAGAGCTACCGACAACTTCATAAATCGCGCGTCTCACTACAAGTGTCAGAACTTAAAAGGGTTCGCTAGAGTCGGCAACAAGCGATCTGTTGCCCCAGCGAACATCGGCCTTTTGGTGAGAAGTGAAAGTCGTGGCCAGGAGTGTCGTGAGGTTAATGACCAGTGCAGCCTATACGGACGACTTCTGGAACCTACGGAAACTCTTCACAGGTGCTCAGAAGAGGTAAATGAATTATTTCAATATATATTCTTTTGAAAAAATCTACTGCATTCTGTTAAAGAAATTTGCGTAATGTGAATATACAAAACAGTTTGAATGTAGGTGCACGCACGTGTAACGTAGAACTGAAACGTATACATGTGTGTTGTCTTTCTTTCAGTTTCTTAATTTGTAATATAACTTGTTTTGATACTTCACCATTACATAGATTTATTTCATTTCGCTCTTAACCTTGTTTAATTGGGAGAGTAAAGAAAGGAAATATTTGCACACGCGAGCGAACGCGGAGCATTGAGCTACCCGGCTGCGTATGTCCAGGAGCTTGAGCACAGGCAACCGACGTCGAAGCGAGTTGGAGGTCACGGGACGATCACGAGAAGGGCGACGTACCTGGTTGATTGAATACATCGGACTTCTCTTCACGCTGAGGTTGTATTCAAGTACGGACGTTCCAGTGACAATTTTAGTATTTAAACTCTAAGCAAAAGCGATGTATCGTAGTAATAGATCAAATAGGACTCGTTCATATCCCGTGTGGAGGTAGCATACAAGGCCATTGATTGCTGGGAAATTTTGAATGTGAGTGTAACATTATCAGCTACTTGGCTGCAGATCGTGGAGTATGAAAGGCATGAAAAGACGAGTCGGTGCGCGCGGCGTGGGCGTGGGCGTGGTCGTGGGCGTTGGAGGGGAGGGCCTCTGCGCTGGCCGACGTGGCCACGCGGTCGCGCGCCTCGCACTCGCAGCTGCGCCGGCGCTCGCACGTGGCGTTGGCCGTCGACGGGCGCCGCTTCAGGCTCTCCTCGCTGGCGCGCGCGCCGCCGCCCCTCGCTGCGCACCGCCCGCCCACGCTCGCTCCCGCTCCCATCCCCACTCCCTCTCTGTACTCACTCACACTCTCATTCACTTCACTCACGCTCGCTCACACACACTCACCCACTCACGCCTGCTCCGAAGGGTCTTGCCTTGGTTTAGTCCTTCCCCGTGGATCAATCGTACTTCAAATCTTATCATCTTCAATCTGTCAAAATACTCATTCCCAGTTATTGTTGTAGAAACTTGGTGGTATCATAATAAAGGGAAAAATATCTGTTCCATCAATGTTCCCACGCTCCTTCAGGAACAGTCTACTGCCTCCCTCCCTTATACATTCCCTTATACACTGTCACATTACGCCGGAAGCGACCAAAACATTACACGCTAAATTTCCTTCCGCAGGTAAACACGTGGACTTTTTTATGGAATTGAATTGTATTTCGAATAACATGAGCTTATTTAATGTGTTCTTTAGTACGCCATAATTGCTTACTTCCAACATAAGCAGAATCTCTGAAGAGATTTCGCTTCGCTATGTTTCGCACACGCATCGTAACTTTTTTCGCACTACGAGTATTATGTCATCAAACGGACGACTCCACTATTAAAAAGGATTAATATATTCGGTAGATAAGAGGGTAGGAATAAATTACGACCAAGGAGTTTCCGTAGTCTTGGCATTTAAACGATAATCGGTCACATACACTTCCTCCATTTATTATTCTATATACAATATAAATGGCCATTTACTACTCGTAAAGTATGCTGAAGGTCGTTATAGAATATTGTATAATAATCTGATTATCCACTATACAGAGAGAAACAGACTGAACATGAAGTCAATCTCGCGCGAATCAATTTACTCGTGGAATATTAGAGAGAAGAGAAAATTCCAAGAGGGGTAAAGGAGTTTTTAACGTCTCGAGTCACATGACAGCCAAATGCCCATGTATGTGAGAGCAGGAACTAGTCAGTGAAGTTAATAAAAATAATTTTAGAGAGAGGTTTCAATTTCTAAGGAAATAAAAGTATTGAACAAAAATACCAAACTGATAGTGTAGAAGGCTACATGGGGAAAAGGAAAGTGGAACCAACACGTACAGGGACAGGAAGCATATTAGCAGAATACGAGTAAAATATAGCCGAATGACAGCCAATTAGGGAAGAGAAGAGCAGAATGCTGAAGGAAAAGATAAAGTGACTCCAAGTACTGGCCAAATACTGCAGTTCAATGCGATATTCGGAATTAAAAACAATATCTTCAAATACGTATTTAAAAAATTTGTGATTTAGCGTTTCAACCATCATATCGTGATTTTTCTCAGGGCTGTAATGCTACGAAATGTAGGAGGATATGTCGGTCGAACCGTCGGCACCCAAGCTATCGACGTGGCGTCACCCAAATACCCCTGAACTCGACTCTGGACGCGGAAGCCTACGACACCAAATGCTAGTCGTACTATCTGAACGCATGTAAATGTTGGTATTAAATAAAGCTGAATGACTTCTACGACATTGTACAGTATTATAGTGTTTAATTAAATTTAATCTTACTTGAAAATTTGCTGTGCAACTAATTAAAGTGATTGGAAGTTTGTTTCAAATATGCTGTTTTAGCCGTTGGTCTTCTTCTACTTCTATAATCTCAACATGAAGAGCACGATTTGTATTAGTGATAGAATAGTTGGGCGACAATGATATACTGTTTCCGTGGTTATTCCTAAAATATTTTTTTAATTTTTGAAAATGAATAGAGTAAAAACGAATACAGAGAAACCTAAATAATGCACCACCTCAGAAACTGACAGTGAAGGGTTGTGGGTATGGTAAACCACAATTAACAAATAAAAATATTTATATAATAGTCCCTGAGAAATCTCTGGTCTTGGGATGTGTATCTCAAGAGAATGAAGTAGTCAAGTGTTTCTTAAACGTTTTGAAGCAATAATTTGAGAAATGAAACCAAAATAATCACAGTTAAATGCGTGTAATCGAGAAAGGAGTATACAAATACCACGAAAATCAACATTTCCATCTTTTTGTTACAGCCAATTGGATATAAAAATAAGGATTATTACATTTATACTGATTTCTCCATGTCGGAAAGTGATGTATGACAAGATCGCAATGTATTTAATTGATATTATAAACGCCATAACGTCCAATAACAGCTTTAGTCAACAATTAATATATGTATCCATCTAAACGAGCATCAACTTTTCAGTTTTGTAAGTAAGAAGTAATAAACATTTGGTACCAAATGACAGTTTAAAATTGTAAAATTTCTTATTCATCCCTTATGATTGATATATGAAAGATATATTTTACTTTAAACTCAATTTCAATTTAAAGTGCTTGAGTGCTACCAGATCCCAAACCCTTCTTATTTACAATTACTCTTTGCAAAAACTTTTTAGATTATCTTAGAAGATTATATAGACAAGGCAGGTTAAGTAAAATGGTGAAAATAATTAATTAAAGTAGAGTGCATCCTAAATTCCACGCACAATTTTGCAATTTGTTTCAATTTTATAGAAATCGATTTGTTTTTCAAATATAATTTAAAAAACATTTCTCATTAACTTCTTGTGCACAAAGAAAGTATGATTTATGTAGGGCCATCCCGTTTTGAGATAATACTTTTAAAATCCATCATTATCTCTTTTGTTTCATTTTCGTTAATCTTTTTCAAAAATCATAGAACTGTATTTATTAATAACTCAAAAGAGGGTTTGGATGTACGTCTTTTACGTCTTTTTAGGTTTTGTATTCAAGATATAAATAAAATATGCAGTTTATTTAAATTATGTATTATATTACATGATTTAAAACACAAAAAGTACCACAACTTTATTATTTCAGTAAAATTCCTTCATCATACTTTTTGATACAAAACCTATTGATTGGGAACAGTATTTTAAGGACGATTTCCTGTAATTATTACTATAAGTTGATACAATATCATTTTTAAAGTGTTCTTAATTCTATAGTATTCTTTGAGTAGTATACTTGATAATTCATTAAAACTTTGAATATTTATTACAAATTTATCTTTAATTTATATCTTAAAAGTGTATATCATGTACCTTGAACCGTTTCTTAATCCTTAATATACACAGGCGTACCTTTTTTCAAGACTGTTACAAAAACTAAGAGCAAAATATGTGCTAATGAATTCAAAAATTCCAAGTCCTTGAAAATGATTCCCCCACTTGAAAGTGTTCATATATTTGAACACAACTTTGTAAAAATTGTTTTTGTAATGAGGCGTTTCTTTAAAAATTAAGTTCTTTTGCGTAAACTTGGAAATCTCTACAAATTTCCACACTTTTGGAAAAGAACCTTTTCTGTTTATTACCACACCTCAATGGATGTTTTCCCGTAGGGTCAAAACTTTATAATTATTTCCGCCATGTATTGTTTTTAAACCTAATTTGTGTGCACTAATACAAAGAGTATAAATAATGAATTGATATGAAAATATTCTTTTCTATTCTGGAGAATACTTCTAGAGGTTGGATATCATGACTGGAAGTTGTCCGTGTTCCTTCAATAATTACCTGACGAATGGAAGAACATGTGCTGACAAACGACCCTCACCGCACGATATCTTTTCATCAGCCATGTCCTTTTCACATACACATACACACCCGAAACGTAAACCCCCATTTCTTCCATGCACTCCACTATCTCTCATATCGGGAGACCAGTCAGCAACTTCGAGCTTATCCGAGGCGGTACTCAGCGGAGGAATGGGGGGACTAAGTTGGGAATCCCCTCTATCCGAGATGTACGTAGAGCGGTGCTGGTTGGGACGGGACTCGCTCCAACTACTCTCCTCCCCGCAAAGCTGCCTTCTCCCCACTTCTTGCACTTTCGCCGCTCTCGTGCGAAGACAGCTGACTCGCAAGTGCAGAATGCCCGGGGGGCTAGGCGTTCATGTGCAGGTCTGTCATCAATCCTTCAATATCTCACTCTCTCATCTTTCGACCCTCTCATACTTTCACGTTGTCACCCTCTCGCTGTCCCTCGCACCCTCGCCCTGTGCTCCGCCTGGAGCAGCACTGACCGTGCGCGAGGCGCAGCGCCAGGTCCCCGGGGCTGTCCCCGCCGGCGCCGCCTCCGCCTCCGCCTCCCCGGCCGGGGCTGCCGTCGTAGCTGCCTCCGCCTGCGCCTCTGCCGTCGTCGGCGTCGCCGCCCGCGTCGCACGGCCCCACGGCCAGCGCCGGGTTGCTGGGCACCGCCACGATGTACGTGTCCTCGCGCCGGTAGCGCACGCGACCGCACAGCCCCAGGCCGCGCGGGGACGCCCTCGCGTGCTGGCCGTGGGCCTCTGCGCCGGCGGAGCGCGGCCGCCGGGGGCGCGAAGGCTCCGAGCCCCGCGAAGGATCCGCCTGCGAGCACTCGGCCGCCTGCGCGCAGCGCTGCGCGCGGAAGCTCACTAGCAGGGACTCTCAATACTTCGAAAAAGGTGTAATTCAAACATTCAAGCCAAGCGGCAAATAATTTCCGTTAGATTTTTAAATCTGTTAATAAAATAGAATAATTTCTCTATTAAAAGTTTAATGCAGCGTTCCAATGAAAAATAACACACATTGACTGTGCATAAGTGACAACTTTGCAAGTCAAGTGAACACATCTGTTTAGAAAATAAAAGTTTGTTTCCTCAATTCACCTGTTTGTAGAGAATTGAAGCACTTTTTCTTAAGCTGCGATATAAGTTTCAAAAATAAAATTATACAAGATTCATTATTCCAGAGTTAAGTGACGTTGCGTGACGATAAGATAAACTGGGGTGTTCACACATAGGTTGCGAAATTAATTCAAATTTGGCGCCATACTGGGAATTCAGTCATTTATAACAATTATTTGGCTCTAATTTATGGCAAATACCATACATTTCAAACATTCATCACCGGAGGCTTATTTTTTCCACAAAATACCCAAATAACTTCGAAAGAGAATGGGAATTTCTTGTATCAAAGAAAGGAAGAATTTCTTGTATGAAACTCTTTGAAACTAACTTTGAACCGATATCAAAAATGTTCTAGAGATCGCGCCAACAACCAACTCGTCGCACATGTGCCTGGCACATTGTCGGCAGTTTCCCAGAATCAAACGCCTTTCTATTTAAGACACAAATAGATCGCATAGTATCAAGACTGCAGTCTAGCTGGCTAATGGCGGATGGCATCGCTTGTGAGAAAATGAATTGAATACGCCCGTATCGTGTGCAATGAATTACAATGCAAGGTTGTTACTGTTCCAAAGGTGAATGTGATTGCATTTTCCGTGCAAGGTGCCATGTAATGCGTGAGAAACAGCGTTGGCTGGCTGACGAAAATACTCAAGAAAACGCTTTCCTTGTGCCCAGACGAAGGTTATGGTGACTATTTCTTCAATACTCAATTGTCGTCACGCAGAGACATTTTAAAAGTCTTTCGGCAAATCCCCCCTTCGATCACAACGCAAGCAGGCGAATATTAGAATGACCTCACGAGAGTGTACGTCACAATGTACAAGTTACTTGGCTTACATGACGTAACGTAGTCTTTGTGTGCTGACGCAGACTTACAACTTACTGGTGACAATACCAGTTATAGAATATTGAAAGTAAACGAATTTTTACGTCCAAGATTCTCATAAAATAAATCATACAAATCGTAAATCGATAAAAATCTCCACAAATTATAACAGTTACATAATTATGAATCACATATTCCGTGACATCTGCATTGTCTGCCTATGTCTCTTTCTGTATCTGTCTCTCCCGGGCATTATTTCACAATCAAAGGGGCAGACAAAGTGCTGCTGATTGCATTATAGCGCCGTTGCGAAGTGAGCCTGAACAGGGGCGCTTGGGCCAGCATAAAATCGTCATCAAGGCACATTTACGTACACAGATATACACATTCCCTTCATACTAATTTGTTATAAAAATGTTTCAGTGGTTTAAAATATTTCTATGAACAATTTTTTTGTCATTCCCTCTGCTCGAGAATAGACAAGCATACAATTTTGTTTAAAATTTCTTTTGGTCGCAAACTTGCATACACAAAAGAATGCAACATGAAGTACCCGCCGGAGGTACCACACTAAGCTAGTTCTGAGTAATTATTTACTTAAGAAGATGTAATTTTTTCCATCGTTCACGATCGTGTGACTTCTTTGATTATCTATTGCGAACCGCAAACTGTTTTAACACGTAGATGATTATTAGTACATGACATAACACTTTCGTCACACGTGTACATAGCATCTCTAGGAATATTAATTGGCCGAGAACCTGACATGATAGTAAGTTGAGAACTTACAAGATACCTGAGAGATTATGCAAATCTTCTACCAACATACCCGCCTCCAGTGCGACAACAAACGCTAAGTAACATCTAAGATCACATTATACTCTACTACATACTTGAAGAATATAAAATTCAATAAATACTTTTTCCATGAACAGTTACATTGTGTGGTGATTTTTATTTTCCTTTCCTTATAAAGGTACTTCGAAAGAAAAGAAAGTTATGTAATTTTGTGCCGGAAAACTGCGGATTTTCGGCAGAAAAACCCGTAGAGCCTCGCCCTGATAGCAAACAAGTGGATTAATCCTGTTGCTATAAAGAAAATTACTTTCTCTAAGAAGTGGTGTAGCCAGAATCCATTTTTTCAGGGTCTTTGATAACGAAAAATGCATTGATGGAAAAATGCCCGTCTGTTCGTCCGTCCGTCTGTGGTCAACTCTAGCGCTGTTCAGCTGATTTTCTCTAAAACTATTATTCCTCTATCAATCTGAACTCATTCGAGACTTTGGGAGTATGAAATGAATATTGTGTTTTATAGCGTACTTTACACAAAGTCTCAAAATCATTTTTAAATTTTCGCAAAAATAAATTCAAATTTATATGTAATTTCCTCGCATATCGTGAAGCACGCTTATGAGAATAATGTAGGTCTCATGTTCGGTGAAATCCCACATTTTAAAAAATTAAACTGCAAGTATTTTGGCAGTTTTCCTATAACTACACTATTTTACGTATATTTTTTAAAATGTGGGATTAAAATCTGTTTTTTAAAGATATTTTGAAATAATTTTATGTTCATTTTTTTAGCAAATATGGATAGTTTTCGTGTAATTTTGCGAGAAGTACAGTCGATTCTGGTTATAGTGAAGTTCTGGGTACTAACATTTTTGGTTCACTGTATCAGAGGTTCTTTATATCCGGCAATGTCAACGTGTCTGGTAACGACTGATTTTTCAGACATTTAAAGACAGCGAAATATAGAGATAACAAGATAAACTGAAAATTTCAATACATGTGTGTCCTTAAAAAACGAATTATTTTGTTATAATGCAGTTGTTCACACCCTTCAATGCCTCTTGCACTATCCTACACTGCGAAGGACATTTTACTCGTCTAATAGCATACGAGATGCTTTCGGTAGCGGGATGGCGCAAACGACTAATGAAATTGATCGCTTTTTCGCGCTTCGCGGCGGATTTCGCCAGGCTGAGGCAGTTGGCCGATGGTATTTCCTTCAGGCTGCTGAGTTGGAATTAGTAGCAATGTATCGCTAAATTCTTTTCCTGGAGGTAATTAATTTCCTGGACGTGGAGAATCCTACGTTCATTATAGCCGAAGTTTAGGTTCACTATAACCGAATCTTCTTATGCTTATATTTAATGTAAGTGAAACGCGACCAGTGTTCACTGTAGTGAACTAAAGGTTCACTATAACCGAGGGTTCACAATATCCGAGTTTACTAAAACCGACGTCGACTGTGCAGCCAATTAAATAATTAAACAATATTTTTCTCCACACCGCTCAAAATGTTAAAGGTTTTTTTTCTCATATGAAATAAAACATGCCAAAAACCAGATGCAAATTGCTTTCTCGGCGAACGCACTGACCCTTCATTATTTTCAAAATCTTAACATTTCGAAAATAAAGATATACATTTTTGCCTCAGAGAAAGTCTGTTGTAAACCGTTTGCTCTTCTGAAAAGATCACGTACAGTTTACTGAGAAAACTAGTAGTTTTTGCGAAATTTGCTCTTCAAATTACTGCAATTTCTAAAATACTTATTTTCTCAAAATCAGATTCAAAATTATTGTTTAACTTTTTTACACTGAAAAATACGTAGTATAGAGAAAGTTATACAATTCTTCGGAAAATCGAATTCGCGATTTCAACGGAAATACACGCAAAATGTGGATGTTTGTTGTTTAAATGATTTTATGGATTCCATTGACTTCTCTTGAACTCGACCCACTTTAAGATGTGCTGCATAATTTGCGCCAGTTTGCTCTTTGTCGGTAATTTGTGCGAACTTATGGTTTAGGAATATAGTCTTGGAAATTTATAATTATTAGATTCATTTGATTAATGCTGGTTAATATAGGGATGTGTGATGCATTTTCTAAAAGATGATTTTGCAGCAAATATTTGGTTGTGGATTGTGAGACCAAGTCTCATTGTGGGTTATAGAGCTAATGAAGTCCTCGAAGCTGTATTCACAAAAACCTTTTATTAATGAAATATTTTGTAAAAAAACTTGCGCATATCACAAATATTCCATGTTTCTCAAATTTATTAATGTTCCACTTCAATGAACGTGTAAAACTGCTCTAGTAATTTTTTGAAAAGTGTACGTCTCTAAACTAAGTGAAACGGTACAATTATTCTTTTTCTCCAAAACAATTATTTGACCTATTTCATACTTCCATCACATTACTGAAAGTATGATTTCATCTTTCCTACGTAACAAACCCTCATGTACGCTGATCATTATATAATCTAAAGAGGTGTTTGTTTATTTCGTGTATTTTTCAATAACGTTCAGGCAGAAGAACTTATATGCATGAAGCCCTTTTCTAATTACCGATTCAATTCTTCATTTGACTTTCTTTATTACGTTTCTCAGGCGCCCTAGACATTTTTGGCATAACTGGAATGAATTGTATAACGTTTGAGTGATGATGATGATGATGATGATGATGATGACTTATAGGATTTGAATGATGGAGCAGTGGTGAAATGAAAGTGGGAGAAGCGCGAGAAAACCGGGAGTCAGCTTTGACTGAAATTGCGTCTCCCCAGCAGTGGCAGGCGGAGGTCCGTCGGTGACACGTGACGGCGTACCTTTGCGTGGGCGTGGGCGTGGGCGTGTGTGTGGGGGTGGGGGTGGGCGTGGTCGCGGGCGCTGTCGCTGCGCGAGTGCGTCCGATGTCTCCTCGAGTGCCGCGACGCCGGCGGCACCTCGCTAGGCTTTTCCGCCTCCTCGGCCGCCGCCGCCACCGCCTGGCGCTCCAAAGACGCCCTTGGCCCGGCTGCCCCCGCGTCGCCCTCGTCTGATGATAGCGGCCGGGAGGCAGCTGACGGCGGGCGCTCCCTTTGGAGAAAGAGACATTAGTAAAACAAGCAACACACACAGTCCTAGTTGCTACTAGCATGGCAAAGTATCTTTATTTCATCTAATATTAGTCAATTACAGAAGTCTGTTTTTATATTCTTTATTATATTTTTATTTCGTAGTACATGGGTTTTACACTTTTATAATAGAAATAAGCGTATGGTGGTTTACGTTCTAGCATTAGGAAGCTGAAAAATCGAGGAAATGTGAAAAAAGTGTCCTTTGGCCGACTAAAGAAGATATCTGGGAAGAGAATGTCACAACTGAAATCCTAGCTCAGACTAATGAGATCAGAAAACAAAATACTGCGAGAAAGTGTGAGCCATTCTATAGCACCACTAGTTTATTTATTTTTTTATTTATTTACATAGCTAATTTTTTACATTAAACATTTTCTGTGGCAAAAAAATCTTCAATTTTGTGGTTTTGAATGTTTTTGCTATTTCCTAAAAAACTGGCAATGTCCGAAAATGCGACTAGCACCACATTTCATATTGTCCTTTATTATATATGCGGAGAAAAGTTTAAGAAAAAAATTGGAGCTGTTTTTGAGAAATAAATTGGTTAATTTGAAACACAAGATACGCAAAAATGTCTCGTTTTTTCAAAAATTGTACATGACCCTTTTTTTAAAGAGCTTATTTTGTACAACAGTCTTTCTCTGGGGCGGGCGGGCGGGGGGGCGGCCGCGTACCGGTGTGTGCGAGCGCACGGCGAGGCGGCGGGGCGCTGCGCCGTTGCTCGGCCAGAAGGGGTCGGGCTGGTAGCCGCAGGCGGCGACGGCAGCGCGGGCGGCGGCGCGCTCGGCAGGCGCCAGGGGTCCTCGGCCGTCCAGAAGCTCGCCCCGCCCCCGGCGCCCCCGCGCCGGGGCCGACGCCAGCGCCCCTGCCGGCCGCGGCGGCGCGCTGCGTGCCGTCGCTCATCACCACGTACCGCAACTGCGCGCGAAGACAGCACATCACTCACTCACTCTCCTACTTTGGCATGCACTTGATATTCTCCACATAATACCAAAACCATTTACTTTCAAATATACGTGTCTATTTTGGATGTTTCATGAATTTTCTCTGTCAGAATTATTGCTGTCAAAATGAAGCTTTCTGTGCTTCTTGAAATCTGTCCTTATATGGACGTGGTTTTTGTATTTAATGATTCGCCGGATGTTTTTCTGACCTGCGGCGCGGCGCGCGCGGCCGCCTCCCCGTCCGCGCCTCCGCCTAAGCCGCCCGCTCGCTCCGCCGGCCCAAGTGGCCCCCCGCGCCGAGCCACCTGCGCCGCGCTCATACCGCTCGCCCCGGACGCACGCACCCACGCACGCAGGCGCGCGCTACCAGCCGCTGCACGCGCTGCCTGCGCATCATAGCAACGCTCTGCCCAATGTCTTTTTATTGCTTTGTCCAGCGCATGGGCTCTGGAAAGGGAACAGGGGCGGACAGGACCGGACAGGACCGGATTTGCATGTTATTACATATTTGTTATCTTTCTACTTATCGGTCTAAATATATTAATTTTGGCGAATCGTCGCCATCCTGACAAAATATTAAAATTTTCTGTTAAACACTTTTACATATTACTATATTAAGTTTTAAACACATTTTGCTATTTTTACAAAACATATTTTTATTCATTCATTTTTTTCATTTTTTTAAGACATATTTTTATGAAAACAAATATTGAAAAAAACATTTCCTACGTCATTACTGCGTACGGTCTACTCAAGGTTCGCTTCATGCAGACACGGTAGGATGTTCTCACAGTTCCGCTGCATCGGTTATCTCATTGACGACACCTCTCCTGAACTTTCACCTTAAATTTCCGAGAAACTTTGACGATCGCCGACATGTAACACTTCGCTGAGTATACTGCAAGCTGCAATGATTACTTGCTGGTCGTAGACGTATTAAATGGTCGTAGATATTGTTTGCTGGTCGTAGGTTGGTTTTATTGTGTCTAGTCTGACTGTAAAACATTCGTATTGAATAGTACTAGATGAAGGTTTTACAACTGACGGGAAAGTTGTATGGTACAAAGCATGCATCAGTTTGTACTCTTCAAATTATTTTTTGAAAAACTTATTGGTTTTGTATTATTTTTAAAATTTATCTCGTTTTCTTATAAATGTAATTTTGTATTATGTTTTATAAAAGTGAATTTTAATATAACATATTTTATCCTATTTACATCTGCATTACATATTGTTACTGTTTTATTTAAAATTTTATGTACATATTTTGACGATTTATACTACATATTTTTCCGGTCTCTCTTCATTACGATCGCGTCTAACAGGATTCGATCTGTAAGTATAATGCATATTATAGCTCGATATATGGTGATAATCCTTCCTCGCTGAAACGTGAGATCTACGCAGAGCTACATATTGACTTGCAAGTTTTTCTCTCCCTCGGTATCGCTCCAGCGGACTACCGTCTCAGAATGGACAAGTTCCAAGCTCTCGACTAGTATTAGAGCAGTGCTTGTAAATGTATGTTTAAAGGGAATGGGGACAAAGGTAAGGAAGGAAAGAGAGCACTAGGGGCATACTCCGTTTGTTCCAGTATAGCTGCGGCATTCCCTTGATATAATTGAGGGAAAACCGGTAGAAGTGCCATGTATACACGAAAATCAAATATTTATTAAAACTTTTACTAATTATACAATAAAATACTTTTTTTGCGATCTGTTTTTTTCATAAATTTCAGGAAAATTATTTCACAATATCTTGAGGAAGGAGGGCAAGTCGCAAATGGCTGCGCAGTATAATGATTGAAGTCGGGAAATGGGAAACATTTGTGAGCAAAATTTTCATATTTCACCCCTTAATGTGGATGAAAATCGATTCCAATGAATATCAAAGTGTGGATGTTCCTTCAGTAAGCCGTATCTCGAATGCTAATAGCAGCGAGTAATAGAATTTGTCACTCTTAGAGTTTCCCTGGCCAGTCTTCAATTTCTTGCAATTAAATAATATAATAAATATGCGAATTACTATATTCACTGAAATGGTGCCAGTACGTTGTCACTGTAGTAAGAAAAAAATATGACTCGCAATTTCTTTAAACAATGTTAAGATCAACATATTACAATGTTGTTGTTTTTTTGTGATCGATGCAAAGTTTTTGAATCATTAGGATTGCTAGCCTGAAATGTTTATTAATGCATTACGCCTAAGGAGTTACTAAACCTGACCCCATTACCTTTACTCTTTGATCATATGTTATTGTTTCGTTGAGTTGGCAGCACCGATGTCGCCGCGACCGGCGTTTGTTTTCCTTTTGTTTCTCAGTTCACGACGAGACGCCGCGTCTCTACTTCCATGTATCTTGCGTGTCTTTGTTTCTCAGAGTAATAAACTTTATTTCTGAAGAATCATTTTCATTTCCCCCTCAATACATTAATGGGCGACAAGGATAAAAGACGATTGAAAAGTGCAAGTTTTTAAAAGTGCAAACGCGAGCTCTAAAAGTGGTTTGCGACACGGGGACTGCAACAAGGACATGACAATCTATGCAAGTGGCAAATATAATGTTGGAGCCAACGTGAACGTATACGGCAATATTAGTTTCATGGCAGAGTTTTAACATTGGGAACGATTGGAAAATGTATCAGGAGCATCTCGAGCAATATTTTGAAGCAAATTGTGTAGCTGGAGTGTGAAAAATTCCAGAACTACTGAATCTTATCGGGACAGAAACGTACAAAATTCTGCGTGATTAATGTGATCCTGTCCTTCCAAAAATGAAAAGATCTGTTGAGTTGGGCGGACTTCTTAAAAAAGTACGGACTTCTTAAGTTTTCGCCAAGAGTTTGTGTTCAAGAAACGGATAGAATTTTATGAGCAGAAACATGTGCCACAGGAGTCGATCAGCCAATGGTACGCAGAATCAAAAGCGAATCCATCAATTGCAAGTTCCGCAACCAGTTGGAAGACAAGCTGAACGATAAATTCGTCACAGGGGTTCTCAAATGTTTGCGGTAATCTTCGAGTCGGCGCTAAAGAAGGAAGCTTCGCTTTCTTCAGCGTCAGCCATCGCAGTCAACAGGGTGGATGCCAAGGCAACAGGAGGCGGGCAGCGACGGCAGATTGAGAAGGAGAAGCACCCCCGTCGACCAATCAGAGGGAGCCAAGTGAGAGGCAGCAGATTAATCTACGTTAAACGTGTGGCAAACCAAGTCATAATTTTGCAGTGTATAATTATATCGGGAGTATCGTTGCAAAAACTGCCATATCATAGATCATTTAGCGCGCGTATGTTATAAGGTCGATAAAGAGAACGATACTTCACGAGATGCTAAAACTCACTTCATGCAAAATGATTCGGAAACTGATGTTAATGAACCAAATTTCAAATATATTGACATGCGAAATTTAGAGGGCAATATGTCAACAAAACAATTTTTACTTTCCCGTATACGTATGTATATACGTATATGTATATGTATAGGGAAAGTTATGTAATGCTGCGGAAAATCAATTACGACCTAAATACACGTTTTGGGGTCCCCTGTTACCGAAAAAGTGTTTTTTTTCAAAACGTCTGTTTGTTCGTCCGTTAGGTGTCAGTGAACACTTCTATCGACTAAACACTGGTAGGATTTTTTTCCAAGTTGAAGAAATCTGTGACGATATGGCTCGAATTAATTATGTGAGGTTTAAAAAAAATGTTTAAAATTTTGGAGCACTTTACTTGAAACCCCCCGGACATTTTCAAAATTTTCTCAAAATCAGCTCCAAATTTTTTCTTTAAGTTTCTTGTAAGACTAGAGCAATATCAAAGTGACAAAGGTCCGATTTTCATGGTTAATTCTGATTTTTTTAAAATTTCAAAAGTACGTAAGTTCAAAAGTAAATAGGAATTTTTTCGATGTCGTCCGACAACTACGAGTACAGATAGAGATGTTTCCTTCAAATAAATTTTGTTCTCAATAGTGAGTTCTTTTATTAAGGTCATGAACATTTTTTTGAAAAATTTCGGGCAATATTGCGTGCAGTATGTGCAACTTAAATAATTACAAAACGAAGATATTCTCTAAACCGGCTCCAAATTGTGTCTTTAAACTTTTGGTGGGGATGATACTAAATATACTATATCATATGACTTAAATATTTTGTTGACTTGTCTCTCACGTTGTTAATATTTACACTAGCGACAATTTGTTCACCTTATTATATTTATGAGTACATGTGCTTGAAATAATGGCTGACAAACTGTCTCGAAAACTCAACCGCTTTCTATAAAAACTAGCTCAAAATTCCGCATTTTCAGAAACGCTCAAACGCCATTTTTTAAAAAACGGCTTCAATTTTTTCCAAACATTTCGAACTGATAGTGTTAATTTCACCCTTTAATGTGACGTAAAGTTAATTTCGGTATATTTTTTTTGTTTTTCTAAAAGTTACACAAATTTAATTTTTTTGAAAGATCTGTCACGTCGTTGATATGCACATTTCCAGCAATTTGTAAACATTACTGTATTTGTGTGCTAAAGTACTTAAAATCGCTTCATTTGACGTTTTTGGAAAATTTAGAATTTACAGTAGCGCCTAAACGCCTGTTTTTTATAAAAACGGCTCCAAATTTTTCAAAGAAATTTGTCATTTAGGACGAGATTTTACTGTTCTATAATAATCTTAAAATAATATTTCCGCACTACAATTAAGAAACCGAAAAATTAAGAAATTGTCAAAAAATATACTTTGGGCTGTGATAGATAGCAGCTGGCAAGAGTATGTGTCAAATTCATGTAACTAGCAGAGACTAAAGGAAATAGAAAACTAATTCGAGAATAATCTGTGCGATTCTGTAGCACCGCTCGTTTATTAACGTCAAAGTCCAATGTGGTCCAATATTCAAGTGGAAATCAATTCGGGAGCTGGTGCATCGATTATTTCAAAAACGCTTTTTGACAACTAATTTAAAAATGGTAGATTCGAACCAACTTGAGTAAGATTACTCGGGTACGATGGGGACGTTATTGCACCGGGAGATCAAATATTAGTACCGATCGAGTAAGAAAGGCAAATCACCAACGCGAGGTTTGTTGTTATGAGAAAGCATAACCGACCACTCTTAGGAAGCGATTTAATGGAAGGTCTTTCATTAAATACAGCCAAAGTGAATTCGCTGAGCACGGGTACGACAGAGTTGAAAGTGTTGTTATCTACGCACTCAGGGCTATTCGGAGAAGAAATGAGCCACTAGGTTCGGTTTCACCAACCGGAGTCAAGAAGATGATCCTGAGTTGATCCGTGTCAACTTCAGTTGTAAGTTTTTCCACGCACTTGATACGAACAGTGTGTCTGACCTGCGTCAAATTCTACTCACTAATGGATCCGTCCCCACCCGGCGGAACTAAGTCGGATCAGGAGTCATTTCTCACTTAGATCGCAGCAACTGCTCTTCTATTTCATTTGTACATATATTTTAAGTAAATGCCTGTAATTCGACTTAGATTCAGTTTAGAAGTATTCGCTAACAAGTAGGTTTGCGCGTAATTGTTTGTAGGGCAAATGTGTTTTCAAGAGAGTACTGCACTAACACAATTATAGGTTAGAATTGTCGGTATTAGGGAGACGTCGTGTCGCTACATCCACGTATCTGGCAAGTATTTGTTTCTCAGTGTAATAAACATTGTTTTTGAATAACCATGTTTATTTCCGCCAGAATACATTACAATACAGTAGTGAGAGGAAGTGGTACTGTCGCGACTTTTTTGGCACGCGTAATAATGTCATTGTGCATTTTCCGGGGAAAATTGTCAAGTGAATGAAGTGCTATTTGAACTTGCTTATGTAAACATTAATCTGTTCAAAATCAGAGGTAACATTGACATAATAGTCACGTACACACTATTTTTCTCTCTACATATACAGGAAACTTTTTATTGGTAAGCTTACGGAAACTTTTTAGCTTATTATACATTGTTCACAACAAACTTGTTGTATGCGGAAATATGGATAAATGTATTCTAGATTTTACAAAACCGAGAGTTATATGAAATAAAATATACTAAGAGGCAATTTTATATTTCAATTATATTTCATTTTCACCCAGGTATTTAATTTTTTATTTACAAGATATGCACGTATGTTTTTAAAACACATTTTAAGCAAGATTATTGATATTATTAAGTATTCAAATACAAATTAGCTGACCGTTTATCTAATTACTTATTATTTTTTTAAATTTTGTAATGCTTGATAAAATTTCACAAAGAAGTGACTATGTTATTAGGGTTTAAAATTAACTTATTTTCTAACTACATGTTTGAATACATTATCACGACATATTTTTTTGCATTTAAGAAATAAATTCTACTCACAGGCAAATATGTAGTCTAATTTCAAATCTCTTCTTTGGAAGCCATCGTACGCCATTCAAGTGTCAATAATTTCATACAGGAATAAAGAACTGGATTAAAATACTGAAAAAAATAACGTCGTAAAATAATATAGGAATTGCAATGACAGAGAAATGTCACATTTGGAACAATACCTTACCTTAGTGCAACGCGCGGGTTGAATTCGGAACGGGAACCAAATGGCCGGAACAACTAATGTTATTAGAGCAACACGTGTCTCTTCTTTTTCGTTGCTACGCTCTGAAAACAATATATCTGTAAACAATAACTTCTTGATAATTTAATTTCCTTGGCAATATTGAATTGTGAAATACTTTCCTTGATATCGCCAGAACATTTTCATACAGGTCGTACAACATTAACAACTTGAAGTTCAACACTTGACTGTTCTATTGGTACTTAAAAGTCTAAACCCTATTTGCTTGAAAAACACAGACTCAAACTATAACGTCTATCGTATTCTGGGAATAGAAATTAGTTTTACTTTTTCACTACAACTAATTTTCGCGAACTATTGAAACTCTAGGTGTCAGCATGTACTGTATATTTCAATGTAACGACTGTGACTAGATTATACTACCCAAAGTGTAGTATTACCTAGATACACATGTAGCGCTAGTGTAGGGTCACAAATTGTAGGCAGATCCCTGCGCAATACTGGCGATTGGTTCCCTAGCAGGTGCTGACCAGTGATCTCAACATTTTAGCTCCATTTACAATTGCAATGCGTCGAGGTGCAGAAAATTGTGACCATCATTTTCCTTAGGTTGGCTGCGGTGAATGTGTAGTATACATTACATACGTAGTTTAGTACCTAAGAATAATACCTACTTTCATACAAGTTAAATATGAATTGTGTGTTGTAAATGTGCTTACAGTCGTCTCTATTAACAAAAATTCCGAAATATTGGGTAACATTCGCTTGTAAAGAACGCCAGCAAAGTGTAAACTAAATGCGAATATTATGAGATGAGATATTATTCGGTAGCCATTATTTAAAAAATATATTTGTAGGTTTCCGACAACTGTTAATATTTGCTTTAATTTAATCTAACGAAATTATTAAAAATACGCTTGCCTGCGTGAATTTAAAAAAATTCCAAGTAATGAAATACTGGATTTTGTTAAATTATTGCAGGTAAATTGCAATTTCAAAGTATTAAAAATTGATTTTCAACTTTTTATTAAGTTTTAGTTATTATAAAACAGTATTTTCTAAAAATTTGGAATAAGACGCGCTTCCTGCTATTTGGTTCTGGGATAATGAGAACAGAATAGAAGTTCACCATCATTACGGACAGTCATGATTTCTGAGCAAAGAATGTTGTCTCCAGTCTACCCTAGAGATCACGGGTGCTGACAGGCGTGATGCGTGTCCGTACATAACGAGAGTTGTATTTCCTATGCAAATTATTACTTTGCAGTGCTTTTGTCTTACTATCCAAAGACAATATTATTTATGCTTCAATAAAAATATACAATGAGCGCTTCATGATTCTGCGACCTGAATGCTGAAATGAAGCAGTATTCGGGTTTTGAGAAGCAAACATAAAAAACTCAAATGATAAAACCAAGACAGGTTTCATTTAGTAACATATAAGAGTATCTTCTCTATTTGAAACGTATACTTTAATTTGGACCTACCATATCTGCACTTTGAATATGAAAATATAAATATACTTTATAAATATTAATTATTTTATTCATTTGCAAACTTACTCAAATTATTAAACTAGTGGAGTTACAACAAAACGTAGTGTCTTACGATATTGCTACCCTTGGCAAAAAATTCATGTTCTGAAAAGCTGTAGAGGTCTGAAAAGCTGCTGTGCACTAAGTGTTTTTCACATGGTGCACTGCTCCTGTCCTTTGCCGTACAGTAGTCCCCTTCTCTTGTACAGTTAGTTTGAAACCTTTTGTACTCATAACGAACACAACGTGAACCCTTCGACATCCTTTACACACCCTCTTCTCCTCTATTGAAGGCACTCAAAATACATTTCAACGACGCACAGATTTCATTATACATGTATGGACTGTTAAATCTCCTGCATGCTGCACATATTGCTCACACATTCATTTTTAGTCATTTTTAGTCCACATTAATTTGTTTACGTACATCACGTAACGTGATGAAGTAGTTCATGTGTGAGACACACCACGCGATCCAGAACCCAAGCACCATAATCCGGGAACACGTATGTTTTATTTAAAGTGACAGCGGTGAGAGTTATCATAAAAGGGCGTTTTTATATAGTCTCAAACTAATTCTGAAGTAGTGACAAATGAAGACGCAAACAAGGTTTGATTAGTAGCCGTGAGCTCACGCTCTTTTAGAAGATTGCAGCATAGCTACATATTAATCAATGGTGAGTGTGCGGATTTCGTGAAGTAAGCGGCATTTTACTGTGGAAATCGCATAATTTAATTTCGAATTTCTTGCTGGTGTGTTCATCGAATGTCAGCTCTAGAAATTACCAAACGCAACAATATTTAGTGGTAAACAAACACCTTTCGTTTCGTCATTAATGAATTGGTATCCCCGTAAGAGTTAATGCATGAAATAATCCTAACAATCATGTTTAATGATAAGCAAACACATTGTTTTAAAATTCAAATCGCAGCTATTAGCGCTAACCTATGGAGGGTCGTCTTCTCTTTCTTTGTTGTTCTTTACGTGCGCTGCGCTGTTGCATACACTGTGCGCTTTACTCTGTTAATTTGTCTTGCACATTTAGTGCATGTTTTCATTGCGGGAGATCGCGGTGATACTTCGCAGCTGGGTGCCGAAATCTCTCGCCGACCTACGTCAGCTTGATGGGGTTTCGCCAGCTACCTATTAGAGCAGCGGGCCGTAAGAATTATCATCCAGACATCGGCTCCTGCCAAGTTAGTGTAAAATCCTACCGTCGGCCCTCAAACCCTTCGGCCCTCCCACTCGAGGCACTGTAGAAACATCAATTGTTGCCACCTAACCCGTTTCAATTGATGAGCGTATTTATTTTCAGTGCTGCTATTAAATGACATTCTCAGCCCCCAAAATTGGCAGAAAGTGATCGCAAGCTACACTTGTAAAAGTGTACCAAGGCGCCTGTGTAACCAAGCCAATGAGGGGCTGCTTTGTGGGTGCGAGGGGAGCAGAGCAGCTCGGGGGCGAAGGGCCGCAGGTAGCCGGAGTCGTGGACAGGGCAGGGGGAGCGCACGGAGTAGCACTGAGCGGCGCCGCGCGGCGTGCAAGGTGCACTAAGTGGCGCTAACTCCCTCTAATTACCCGCCGCACGCTCACCGACTTCTCCCCCCCCCCCGCGCTCTCCTCTGATCGATTCCACGGCGCCGCAGGGCTTCCAAGTCGCGCGTAGGGTGCAGCCACTCCTGTTACGTTTGCAGCGCGTCTTCCGAATCAAAGCACCGCGGCTTTTTCAACTGGTGCGGGTGGTCTACACCACTAAAATTCTTTGCGGAACTGTGATCCGACACGGGTATGACGATTGAAAACAGCCGTTGGCGCCGAAAGGTTACAGACACGGGTCGTTCGTCACTACTGGCTTGCGTCGTGATAACCCAGCGCCGTACGTTCCAGTTAATTGTAGATAATATAATTAATTCGCTTTAGGCATTGCGCCATGTGGCAAATTATTCACACTTATACATCTAATACAAAATGAAGCCTTAAAATACATAAACTACTGCAATAGTATTTCATTTAAGCATGCCCACTAAATGCAGAGGCCCTTCACAGACTACTGATCTCATCTCTTTCACATCTGTTATTAGACTTTAATCTTAACCTAAAAGTCTTCATTAGTGATGCAGGCAAGGTGTTCCATGACTCGATAGTAGAATCACAGATAGGGATGTGAGATGTCGATTTTCTTTCGAGACCTACAATATGCCGTAATAACTGTAACTAAAAAACTGAGAGTTTCTTACAATGTTTAATATAAATTGTGCTAAAGTTTCATAAACGATTTGTAACTAATAGGTTTTATGTCATATTTGTTTTTTTCTCAGGTAGTAATATGAGACAGTATAGTTTTATAGAGCAAAAAACGGAAGTTATTACAAAATTTTACAAATCGGTTTTGGAGACGAACACAATAAGTAGAAATACACGCTTTAAAATAACTTAGTTTTACAATAATCATAAATGTAGACTGCACTCTCTGAACTGGTACTGTGGCCCATATTGTGCAAAAGATGTATTCAATGATCCGATATATATGCTCAACATTCTGAATGATTCTTCCATTTGTGCTTGTGCTCTCTTCTTTGACGCGTTTGTTTTTCTTGGTCTCAGAATTATAAGATTATATTTATTTTTTCTAAGAAAAATTGTCATTGGAGGAACAAGCGTTCCTGATGCACTCATACAACACAACAGCGTTTTCTGTGAACCATGTTTTTCTAAAGTTAAGATGATTTAAAAATATCCCAACCGCTTTCACTTCTACTAACAAAATAATATTTCCAGCATATGTTATTTGTTTGCTTATTTCCTATTTTTTTCTAATATGGTCGTGGCATGCAAAGTAAATGGGTTCATGCCGACTTTTCTGAATTTCCCTCCATGCTGCATTTATCTCCAATATTTTGAAAAATATACATAATCTTGCCTTTTTTCTACGGATCACCAATGATTCCCCTGTCGATCTATCGTATCCAAACCTGTACATTTTTTGTGATACTGAAAATTCGGGCGTCATATAGAAAAGAAGGCCAATTAAATAAATAAAAGGAAGAAGGTGTTTATATTTTTTTATAAAAATAAAGACCGAGTAAAATTTCTTAATAGATTGGCATGCCCAGTGCGGGCGAGAGATAATAAGTGTTATTATTATTATTAATGATTATTATTAATTATCATTATTACAATTTGATTACTATTATTACTATTATCTCCTATTATTACTATTATTACTAATTATTACTATTATTACTATTATACTATTATTATTTTATATTATTACCTTATTACTATTTTATTATACTATTATTATATACTATAATTATTATTATTATTATTACATATTATTCATACTTCATTATATTATTTATATACAAAGAAGCCGGGATAAAACCCGGCTATCAGAATACCGAACCAAAAACGAATCACAGAGTTCCGCTTTGTCTTGCTCTCTCTAATTTTGTTTTCTTTTGCATCCCTGTCACACAGGACTGCCCTTCTATTTCCCTTTCGTCTTTGGACGTATTTATAAAACTCTTTTGCCCCCTGCGTATAGTCGGATAATATACGTTGTAAAATAAAATTCCTATGCGAACAGTTTCTTTTGGAGAAGCATCCGAGAGAGAATGTTGAATTTTCCCCTGTTTTCTGTACTTCTCCAGCGCATTTCGTAGACTCTATCATTTGATTTCAGTAATCTTATCTTTTCTTTATAGTACCCGTGATGCGGGTTGTTTTTAAGATATTTCTGTAGTGAACGCTCTCTTCTCTCGACCATAGTATTTTTGTTGTTCCTCCAGATTTGCTCTGCGCTGCTTTCACACTAAACCATTCCGAGTAATTTGCTCTCAGATATTTCTATGAACCCTTTGCCTTTACCTGATGATACTAATAGACCTTGGTAGGTATCGTACCTTCAACACCAAAAACATTTCCTTCTATTTCTAAAACCACCACGTAATGGTCAGTGCACCACGTTCTCAGTTAACGAGCGAGCCCTCCGGTGGAATTAGAAAGGCGTCCAGCGGTGGCCCTGCCCTTGTCGGCTGCCGCACAATGTGGGTGAATCAGTTTTCCCAAGCAACTCGTTTACACTCGCTTGTGTCGTTTCCCGCGAGTCGCCTCGCGCGCCCAGTTTACATGAGGAATATTTAAGCCTTCCCCAATTACGCTAGAGTTAGTCTTATCGTCTTCTGTAAGCGTTTGCTCAGTATGCTTTAGGCATTTTCGACTTTTCATTTGAACACATGTACGCTCCTATTATTTCCAATGTTTGTATTTGATTTCGACGCTTAACTACTTTAATTATGCGACTTTCCAGATCTTGTCTGGAATTTAAACTAATTTTAATACAAATAAACGTTCATCTCCCTCTCCCTCTCTCTCGTTCTCTGTCTCTCTCTCTCTCTCACTCTCTCACTCGTTCTCTCTCCTAAAAAACACACAATCGTCGGGAAATATTTCTGGATTAGAAACTTCAGGTATAATCCATGACTTCATACCAAGAAGGGGGAGAGGTAAAGAGGACGGGAGGTCGATGGACAAAAAGCGAGGCAACGAAAAGGATGGCCTTCCTCCTTCGGTCTGTTGCCTCATTGCCCCGGATTATAGCAGCTAAGCCTGTAGTCACGCTGCCAATGAAGCTCTGCTGGATCAGCTGACGAGATGTGTCTGGGAATTCTGAGTCTGGAAGTTGCAGACGTTCGCAGCTCCTTCAGGTGTTCCCCGTCCGACGACCGCTAATGCACAAGAGGGCGAACCGGCAACGGTGGCGCAGGTCATTTATTTACTGCAGTATCTCTGACCGGGGGCCGTAAGGTTCGATTCTCGGTGATGTTAGGATTTTCAACATTTGGTAGATAACTAGGTCGAATTCAGCCGCTGTTTGGAGATGAATGTGAGCGGCTGTTCTGGTTGGTAGTTTTTCGTGGGTTCTACAACTAATACATGGCTAATAACGGAGCAGTATCCAACAAAGAGGCCACGGACCGCGCGCAATCTTTCTTTCTTCCTCCTTGTCCTATTCTCACCACTTACACACAAACACACATGCCCTACACTTCCATACTTTTCGGGAGACCAGTCAGGAGCTTAGCGCATTGTCCGGCTAGAGAGGTGCCACATTGAGAGAGAACCGGTTGCTATCTCCGCAAGTCGATGTAGATCGGCACGGGATCTAGCTATTCAGCGGGGAAGTCACCGTTACCTCCCGCGATTAAAACACTACTCTGACGCGTATGATTCGTAGCTAGCACGCCGTATGCTTCATATGGAGTTCAAACCAAGCCTATGAGTGAGGACACACAGGTGCTTGTCACAAGGCGGTTGGATCGGGATTAAAGTAGCAATGCTCGCTGTGAGACATTGAAGTTAATTTTGCATAAGAAAGCATGCCGTATGCTTCCTTATGGAGTTCGAGAGACAACAAACACGTGCAACTCATATGACACAGAGTTCGAACCAATATGACGAGCGGGCACACACAGGTACTTAACAAATGGCGGTTGGATCAGGGTTTCGTTGCAATTCGCGCTTGTATCATTAAAATAAATTACAAGCCGCTGTTGAGCTGAAATAAATTTTTGCGAAAGGAAGACATGGCGTTACCGCCTCCGTACGGAGTTTGAGAAGAGCACTATGCCTGGCGCCTTGCGAGGCGTCTGCAGCTGAACTAACTTGTTGCAACGGTCGTGGCGCGCTGCAGAAGATTGTAGCGTAAAGCTCCGTCGGCTCGAATCCATGAAATTCTCGCTTCCGGGAGACGCCGCGTCGTTGCGAGTGGGTTTGGGGTTGGGGGGGGGACCGGCGCCGGAACCGTTTCGGGCCCGGGGAACAAATTTCCGGGGGGCCAAGGCTTTTCCTTTTCCAAGGGGGGTTATCTAGTGACACTGCGGCCGCTACGCGCCGTGATTTTAAACGTATCTTGCCTGGCTCTCGCGGGGCAGTGCGCTGTGATTGCGGAGAGTCTCCCTGATTGGGCCGGCTGTCTGGGCCAACCTGAGGCGCTAGCGCGGAGGTCCCAGTGGTCGGACGGAGGTGAACAGTGGGCCTTGCGCCAGACGTCCCCGTAGATCGGAAGTTTGAAGAGTCCCCTCGGTCCCGAATAGATGGAAGCGAGGGATTTCCCAGCGTGACTAAGAGCGAGGCTGCGTACCGCGTTCATGTTTTGCGGACGTCTGTGTATTTCTAAAGCCTCTTTTTATGCGTCTCGCCAGTAATTGGTTTCCTTGTGCAGGAGCCGAGTCATGTCGAAGTCAATGCATGTCCCGTAACCTCCAGTGATGTGGCAATAGCCGAACGGTGGGTGTTGTTCCTGTTGTAGTGGCGAATATGTTCTTTAAGGCGCTCGGACACAGACCGCCCGACTCTCGCCAATATATCCTCGCCGCCAGCTGACAGGGAACTTCTATAACTCCTGCCGACTGGAGAGGAGGTAACGCATCTTTTAATTGCGTACCAAGACGTTGTGCACTTCCTGGGCGCCGTGAACACCGTACGGATGTGTTCTTCTCGTAGTAATTTACCCACACGATCGAGGTGACACATCGATGTAGGGGATCACGGCTAATCTGGAGCGCGGTCCCTCTCTCTAACTCCGAGAATCGTGACGGTCTTCGGCGTTGCCGCGGTCTTCGGTGCCACCGCGCCCGTCGGTTGCGATTGCGACCCCCGGGTGGCCCGACGTGCTGGCAAGCACTCGTTTGATCGCCGTATGGGAATAGAAGTTGGCCCTGAAAGTGTGTTCGAGCTTCTGAAGTTCTGCGGAAGAGAGTGCTCGTCACACACCTTCACAGCTCTTGTGGCCAGTTGCTTCAGTACACCTAGTTTTATTAAGGACGGTGGTGGGAATCCGCGTGTAGGTATCGGCTGTGTGCGCGTCAGTTTCGGTTTAGACCGCGTGCCCCAAGGTGCCATCTTCGCGTTCTACTGACCAGGACATCCAAGAACGGCAGACAGTTGTTTATTTCCGTCTCCATCGTAAATTGGATGCTCTGGTGGATGCTGTTAAGGGAACAGTAAGAACTCTTCTTAATTAAGCGTCCCGTCCCGAGGCTCCCGTTCACACTTATTGCTTCTGGCCAGATAACAAAAGTATCTTCACGTACCGCCCCAGAGGAACGGTTTGTGCACGGCGGTTACCGTAAGCGTCTGATTCAAATTCCATGAAAAGATTGCCCATAGCGATGGGAGCAGCGGCGAGCCATAGCCGCCCTCCCCACTTGGGCGTTAGTGCGGTCACTGGTACTGAAAAAAAGGTGGAATTTAGGCTAGAATGCGGCCAGTTCAGCCCACTCTGTCGGCTGGCAACGATTTGTTGCAACTTTTGACGGTATAACTTCCACGGCTTCTTGAACTGGAACTTTTGTAAAGAGAGCGAAGTCCACGTCAAGCTGACCAGCATATCACCTTCGTTCAGTCTTCTGCTCCGAATGATGTCAACGAACCGTGCGTAGAGTTCCGCAACAGCGTATTGCATACCTTGCGGCAGGCGGCGCGAAGAGTGGTCAGCGACAAGTCTCGCCAACGCAGTGGTCGGCGAATTGATGGCACTGACGATGGGGCGTTGTGGCCACGCCAGCTTGTGTACCTTAGGGAGGCCGTTAAAACCTGGGCGTAGACGAGTTGTTCCGACACAAGGCCAACTTCTTCAAAGCCTCCATGCAATGTGAGTTGCGAATCCTCGCGGCGGTTTCGGTTCTTATCTTGTGTACGGGTTGTGCTCCAGAAGCGAGTACGTGGAGTCATCCGAAAGAATGGCAGCCACCTTGTCGTGGTAAATCCGCACTGCTTCATGACGACCGTGTACATTGCCCTTGTCTGCTGTACAATGACAACGATCACGTCGCTTCGAAGTGATGTGTACACGTCCCAAGGCAGTCGTTCCTCTTGACTAAGTTAGTGCGAGAGCGCGAGCGTGTTTCACTACCCTGGCCGTGTTTTGTCGGATGTCCTCGCGCTTGTTTCTTCGGTGTAATCCCACGAGCGCACTTTCTACCCCCGCCACGATGTCAGCGATGGGTATTTGCTTGGGGGCTGTCGCGAAGTTGAGCCCTTTGGGCGAGTACAGCACCCGTCGCGTTGTCTAGTTCCTCTCCACTCATGTGGTACAACTGCTCTTGGACAGGGTGGGGCACGTTGTGTCGGATGCTGAATCCTAGCTAAAAGTGTCAAACTTCCTAGCTTGTCTAGTCCTTGTTTCTTCATTCTGCTGAGCGGCACGTTTGAAGACACGAGCCAGGATGTTTCCAGTCTTCGCAGAGAGTAAGGAGGCGAGACGTAGATGAAGTTGTACAGAGTGAACTCCGTTCTTTGCTAAGTCAGTCCTGGTTGTGGTGAATTTCGTTCACGTACTAAAGCCGAACCAGCCCTGCGCAGGATGCGAGAGCGCCGCGGCGATTCGGAGTGGTGTTTTAAAGTGACGAATTTAGGAAGCACGTTCTCATCCTGCACCTCAGTAGGAAGCCAGTTGGCAGAGAAGTCGTGCCTTTTTGTCTCGCAAAATTAGTGAAGGTCTTAGTATCAAGAAAAAATTCTCCCGTAGAGATTAGTCAGATGTGTACGTAAGCTTCCGCGGCTCGAATCCATGAATTCTCGGCTGTTCGGGAGACGCCGGCGTCGTTGGCTGGGTGCCGACGTTGGCTGGGGTGCCGACTCGCACCCCAGCAACGACGCGCGTCCCCGGACAGCCGAGAAATTCATGCAGAATGATTCACCGCGCGTGAGCAGTTGGGGGGGGGGGTCAGTGAGTGAACGTGTCAGAGTCGCGCATTCAATTTGTTTCAGAGCAAGCAAGGTTTGGGTTGTTAGAAGCGGTTGCAAGTATTACATGTAGGCCACGCGAGGTGTACTGAGAATTGGCATGACGTCTCATAGCTTTCGATGCACGCACGTATGGAAGTAACAGACACCGCAGTGGGGCGCCTATGCGCGGTGATAGAGAAGCGTGAAGGCAGCTGTACGAGATGTACAAACTAAGCTAGCTTTGTCCTTCCAGGGCACATATAAATTAAAAAAGATATGAAAGTTTTATGCAATTTGCCGTTTACATGTCGATCCGAACGTGCTGATTTTGAAATCCACACTGCTGCTGACTTTCTTAATTACATATCCAACGTAAAATACTCATATTTTTATTGTTTTGAAGTCTACAATCAATGAATCAACAGCAATATTTCATCATTTTCTGAATTTCATGCTATTTTACTATTATCTTCCATACAAATTAATTGTGAATTATATCATTAATCAATTCCAGGAAGTTACTGTCCATGTAATTTTAATGCAAATTACATAATGCTGACAACATTTAAAATGGAAACAAATATCATTAGATTAGGAGAGTATATATTCTGTTTTGCACAAATTTACCTGTTCGCCGATAAAACTAAATTAATACTTCTTCGCGGTAGGATAATATCGATAGGGTACTGAAATAAACGTAAACTCCATATACACAAACATTGTACTAAATACAACACTGAACTCTTTCTTGTGTGACGAGCTGCTACTCCCAGACACGTCATTAATTTTCTTATAGGAATATATTCTAACATACCCCTACCTCGTCATTAACCACCTTCAGTGTAGCAGGCATCGAAACCGTAAGCCGGCGTTCATCAAGGTTTTGCTCGTGAAGCGAGCTTAAAAATCTAGGGAACGCAGGATCTTCAGGGTGCGAGAACAGGTTTGAACCCTTGACACAATAACAAATCACACAGATTGGGCACAACAAACGAGCGTATAATTTAACGCATAAACTTTTAGTGGCATAAGTTAAATGACAAAGCCAAGAAATAAACTAGAATCACACTTTTAACAAATAATATCAAAACCCAAATAGAAACCTTTACAAACACACTCATGTGAATGAAGACACATAATTTACTTCAAGATTGATACTCTGACGTAATTAGCCCTAAGCTACACTGGGAATTCACTTGGAAAATTAATTATATCTAAATTTGGGTGCCTAATCCTAATAACATTGCCGATGAAATCAAAAAATCCAATTTACAATCTCTTGTTTCAGATATTTCATGTAAAGAAAAAATGTGTACAAGTGCACTACTCTAATTTACAATTTAACTGTGTCTGAAAAATAGCCGAAATAATAAATGTCCAAGTAGAATGTTTTTTTTTAGGCAGGCAAATAGGCATCAAAAACGTCTCCTATAGAATACTGTAATTGTTGCCACCCTCGTGTCCTCACAAATTCCTTGGACACTTTCCTATCTATAGTTTTTCCCTGCCCGACCGTGAACTTGACCTATCTTTCTCGCGCGGTTCCTAACTGTTACCTCTCGTGGACTTTGGCTTGATGGTTCGTGCGCTGGTCGCTGCGCTGACGCCGTTCGGTCGCGCTCTGCGTCCGTAAGAAGCGGGATTTGCCTCCTGCCGTCTGCGTTGCTTCTTGCGTCCTCTTCCATTCTTCCTCCCCAACCGTGTCCTGGTCTTCTTCCACGTGCGCCCAAGTCCTCGGCCTCTTCTCTTCCTCGTCTGCTACACCCCGGCGCGCTCTGACTACGCCCCGTTGCGAAAAATGTCCCTTGCACTTCACTTTTGAATACCGTGCAAGTTTCGCCTCGCTCGTACGCTTTACTTCTACGTTTACAAGCAGAACTTTTAAATGTTTCCTTCACAACGGGGTAATTTTTACTTCGCGTGTTGTTAATTGAAGAAACAACTACCTTAATCTGCACTATCTCGCGGACGACTAACTAGAACGTCCTGTTTCGACGCCGAATACTCCTACTAGTAGTCGTTGCAACGGCAAACAATATCTAATGTTTAACCGAAAATGTTGACTTCGTCGAACGGTTATCAAAAGAGCAGCTGCTTACTCGACGCGTGGTGACCAGAAAGGAACTTCCGCGGGTTCGCGTATTTATGGCGCGGCGCCTGGGGGAATTCTCCGTGATGGGAGGGGGGCGGGTCGCTACTTCCCCTCTCTTAACCCTTCACAAAGAAAACATAGCTCGCTAGTTCGCATTCGCTTCGTACGAGCAACGGATACCAGGCCGCGCGTTTAAGTACCTCTGCCTTACACGCCTGTTATCCTCGCTGCTTCCGTAGTGATCACATATGAGACGGTGGTGTTATGGGGTTGCACAATCCCATAACGCCACATTATATATATACTTCTCACCTTTCTCTTCTTTACATCCAAAATATGTTGAGTAAGGTAGATATAAATATCAACATTTTATAATATAACGTCCACCGTCATGTTGTTATCACTCAACCTCACGTACTATCGTTGCTTTCGATTTATATACCTTCACTATTCGAAAGAGAGGTAATTTACGTATATGCTTGTATAAAATGATGATTAACTGCAAGAATTTTCAAATGGAAATATTGTGTACGTTTGTGTTCTTTAATAATAAAACGAGATTCCAAAACCCTGAAGGGAGGAGCAAATGCGTTATTCGTGTTGTGTATGTCAGCCATTGGAGAAGTTAAAACATCTGAAAAATTATCTCTGTATGCCCATGTTTCCATTACTTTATATCTTCTAAAACAAGGCACAAGACCATATGAGTGGTTATTACATTACGGAGGCAAACATAACTAAGGGCCGTATTCATAGTCGTCACTCACATAAAACTCCCTAAGGTTTTTCTTATTAAACGTTTTCCAAATAGTCGCTACTTATCTCCGAACATAAACTCCTTGTAGCTAGAAGGAAGGTCCAGTCCTCACTTATAACGAAGCGTCTCTTGGTGGGTTGATAATGATCATAATTTGAAAGAAATGGAGATGGACTACGATTTTGAGCTAAGCGATTTTTAACCATATATTTTTAAATATTCTTAAAAATTGCACACATTTGCATGTAGTATAGAAATTGCAGCGGCAACGCAAGGGGAGAGAAAGGCGGACAAAGGGAGAAAGTGAGAGGCGGGGAGAGGCGTGGCCGGTGGTGGAAGTGGGCGGGGGCGGCAGCACAATGACGCCCCATCGCCCCCTTCTACTCCGCCCGCTCGCCCTAACGAGTGCGCCGACATCTGTCGCGGCCATAAGCGTGGCGCGCGGGGAGGCGCTATTTATCCGCTAACCACGGGCCGGCAACTATGCCAACAATCCCTGCGCAACTCCATTGAAGTGCGCGCCCTCGGGCGGGGACGGAGCAGCCGAAACGCACTGGTTCCGAACCAGCTTCAAGGAGGAGCGCGAGGAAAACTTGTAGGAATGCCTGGCTCATAGAAACATTTCCTCCTCCAACTGCTATTAAGTTTTACTAAACAACTATTTATATTTTTAACAAGTGCGTGACATCCCTTAATGTTTAAAATTTGGAGGATACATATGATTGGTTAATGAAATCTCTCGTCTAGTACTACAGGTGTAGAAAATTAATTTAAACTACGGTAATATTCAAACTTTCAAGCTTTAAATGAAAATAAAAATTATACCATTTCTATAAATACATCTGTTTCTAATCGAGCAAATAGTTGAAAGAAATTATCGAAGCCAACTTTCAGAACAATTTGAAAATACCTCAATAACTCCATGTATACTACTCCCCAATATTAAAATATCAAACTGATCCCTCGATCTAGATCTTGCTCCTCACGTATTTATCAAGTTTCCGCTTAAAAGATTCTAATGTAATATATTTATTCGTGACACATATATACATACATTTAGACATCCCTGCTCGAGGGTAAAACAATGTGTGTACCTTCTCACTATCTGCACCAATCTTAAACCTTTAATAGATTAAATGTCTAACTTTAATTCTCACGTATGAGCGAAGTTAAAAGTCAAAAGAACTTTGAACAGGGCTTTATGTCAGTAAATTCAAGATCGTATTGTGAGGTGTTTCCTATAGAATAAGAGCTTCATGTAAAGTACCCTTAAAATAATAAGAACATTTTAAAATTCGCAAAGCTGCAAGTTCAAATAGATCCGTTCTGAAATATTTATTTGGGTGAAAATAATTCGTTTTAGGCACTAGAATTGTTCATACTGAGACACATGGTTATTTTTTAAAAACAACCATCTTTTTCGGTATGAGAGACTTCCTAAATAAACATTTCCGTCAAGCTCAAGACATGTTTTATATGTGCCTTATTCTAAACTTTATTCTGATGGACAAAGGTTTCTCAGGGCAACAACTGACAACACTGCTGTGCATCTGACCGGTAGGTTCAAGGTTTCGAGTCCTGACGGTGGGCAAACTTTCGACATTAGCGGGATAGATGAGTCCAGTTCAGCTGCTGTCTGGAGTAATATTCGAGTATCTCGTTGCTCTAATCGATATTTTTCCGTGGTTTCTTCTTTTAACACCAGGTGAATGATAAAGCAGTATTATAACAAAGGACTGGATCTCGCTCTCTAGTGCTCTCTTTGTTTTTAATTTAAAAAGTGTTTATTAATATAAATGTATCTGGATAAAAATCAGATAAAATACAAAATACAATTAACGCTGTCATTTCTGAAAACAGCGGTTATAGTAAGATGTAGGAGTCCATCGATTATTGCCGGAATTACTGGCAATTTGCTAATTGTGACAAAAATCAGGGAGTTGGTGAACTCTACCGGGATCGATGTCGTAAGGTGACTGCATTGGTAATTCCGTGGGTTCCTTGATCTACCAGGTGTTTTAGTCTGTTTCTGTGGTAAAGAAATCATGAATTTTCAAGGGAAATTCATTTTTTGTTTATGCAAAACATTGACCATCGACTTCTACACACTTCGCCCATCTTTCAGATAAGTTAAGAATGTTTTATCAGAAAAACTGTTTGATTTTAGGGGGTAAACCAATCTTTGAGACACTTTTCAACTTTCTTGAAATTGCTGAGGTGCTGCTCTGCAAGGGTTTATCATCTTGACGAGAAGAGGTGATAGTTGGAGGTGCTAGCCAGGTCGGGGAAGTATGGCGGGTGCAAAAGGATGTCCCTTCCAAGCGATTGCAAGGTTCCTTTACTGGTTTTGCTGTGGGAGAAATGCTGTATATCACTAGTAGCAATGTGGTATATCACTTTTCCGTATCTTCTGTCCCATTCCGGTCGACTTTCGAACAAAACGTGATTTAAATTAATCATTTTTGCTGTAATCATCCAGTAACGCCTGAAGTAGCTCGTCTTCGCACTTTAGTGGTGTACCAGTGCGTGCACTCATTGAAACCACCGCGCTTAAATTGTAGAAGCCATGTCCTAATGTCCTAATCGATGGAGTGTGTTCATCATATGTTTTAACAGAAAAATATGACTTTTCACATCTTTATCTTTTGAGTAAACAAGAAAATGAATGCGAGCCCCCAATGTTATTTTTCAGACACAAACGTCGACATAAACGCCGAACAATACAACACAGATGCCAGTGTTATAGCCGGACTGAACTTGTGGGTGTTGATAGATAGTCTTACGAAAAAACTGACGAAGTCAAATTCATACGCTTCGTACTGTTTGCTGGCGCAATATCTTAGCGAAACCTGCAAAGTCTTAAGCATACACCTGGTATTCACGGCGTATAGCGGAGCAGCACGTCCCATCCAGTGGCCGCGCAATATCTTCTCTCCCTGATGGATATCTACTGTGACGACCTGGGACCTCAACAGCAGACGCAGCTACGAGTTCAGATATTTACAAGTTTATGAATAAATAAGTATTTACCATGAAATCGTTTAAACAGTTATTTACAGCTCTGATCGCACAGAGCGATCCTTATCCGACTGAAGATCGGCCTGAGTCACCACTCCCCAACGAGAGCTTAACACTCCGAACTCAAACGTGGAAAACTATTCCAGTATTGCGTACCAATACATGAGTCGCCCCTCCAGCATAGCTCGCCTCGGTACCGCCCTGGGCGCCCGTTTTGTGCGTTCGTACGAGGTTTTCACTCAGCTCAAAACCCCACCAACGCGTCTTACACCCTGGCTTGTAACCCCACGTGACAGGCGACGTCAGCTTGTGCCCGCGTGGCGACTCCGGCCACTGCTCTGCCGCGCAGTTTTGGGCGCCCCCCCTCCCCCATCAATCCTTGGAAGTTCCCAAATTACCTCGGGTCGCTTCCGCTCCGCCTCCCTTTGTATTCGAACTTCTACTCGCCGCCCCCCCTGGCGTCTAGGCCTGCCTAAAGCAGCCGCGCACGGCGCCGGACTTCTGCCAATGGGGTTCGTTTTGCACTGCGTTACTCTACTCTAGTCGGGAATATGGTGTCGAGGGAACGTTTGTACCATAGCTTTTTCCATCACAACTGGTGTACGTTGGGACAGAGAAGTTTCATGGTACAAGAATGCTACAAAAATGTTTAGGTAAGTCGATGAATAACAATAATTGCGTTACCCGGCACTTAACATACCGCAGCGCGCTCTCCACCCAGTCCGCACGCTCTTCCGAACTCAGCCCGTCCGGCCTCGTCCGGTTCCTCCCCGGTCGCCCGGTGCCGGTGCCTCGGCGATGCATTGCAGCTTTCGCGTTTTCAGTCACTTTTTTGGAGGGGGAAATAATCACATTTGAGGTCACCTTTTCAATCTGTTTATTACTTTACCTTTGTACAACATTTTTGTACAACATTTGGGAGCACTCGCCGTAGTGGTTGAAAGGATTCTAATAGAACGTTGATACAAACATCCATTCTTGTACTTTTACTTTTGTAGTGCATGATTTTTATTAGTTAGTTTCTTTCGCTAGTGGTAGTGCATGATTTTTATCCCCCCGATCGATAATGTAATCCGGTGCTGTTCTACACGTTGGCTTGCGCGATATTCATCCTCGATTATAAAAAAGAATAATCTACCTAAGAATAAGTCAAAATGACAGTTCGCTAAACACGTGAACATCTCATGAAATTCAGTGAAGTATCCTTCCGTCCTGACAACTGTTCAGCCACGCCTCTCCGTGAAATGTTTGTTTGTACATGGCTCTCTTTAAGACATCATTTCTTCTCATGGTTCACAACCCTGTAATTATATAAAAAATAAATTGATAAAACGCAAACCACTAATTCTCTTATTTAAATGACATTCCAGTTTTATTAAAACATGGTGGTCAAATGTCTTTCTATACCAAAACCCTTGGTGATTACAACGCGGTTTCCGCCCACTGTGCAGGAAGGAGCGTAATGGCAGGGGGCGTGCGGCGTGCATGAGATGGCCTGCGGGGACAGGGCCCTCGTGCGAAGTATGCACCCGCCCTCGTTTAATTAAATGGCTCAAAGACTTTCTCGGCCAAGTTGGAACTTTCATCGTTCATTATGCTCGATTTCTTTCGGACGCGAGTCAGTTCAGAAAGTTCTCCCTGTGACCGTGACAGTTATGCAGTCTATCATTGACTGAAGCACGTAGACTATTTTAATTTGAAAAAGGCCAACCGATTTACGAAGATGAAACTCATTATGTAAGAACGCCTATTTCATCTGTGTGTTTCACTGTAGAATGGGAGAGTACGTGCTTGTAAAATGTTAATTTACAAGACAGCTTACTTACGATGAAGTTTTCAGTAATTGTGGTTTATTTTGTTATTTATTTGTTTTACAACACATATTACTCGTCATTTAAAATTCTTCACGATGCGAAGCAAAATGATTATTTTTGAAAAATTGTTCATGACCGTGTTTGAAGGTCCCCTTCTAATTAACTTATTTTTATTTTTTAAAGATTTTATTTACGCCCATCGCCATTATACACTCAGAATAACAATTTAATTTGTGATTATAATTGAGAAAACAGTGAATATATGTGAATTACAAACTGATTGAACACAATATATGGATATCGTTGAAATTCAATGTTATTAAGCAAGTATATTTTTTTCATGTGATATTGTTCATGTGACGTTGTTAACATGAAACTGGTTCCAAAACTGGTTTATTGCATGTTTTTTGTACATTATTGTGTTTTACTGTATGTTTTAGACAGTTTTACTGCAGGAAAATTCTTTTTCTGAATTCGACGTAATGTTGGCACTGTTACTAGAACGGTAGTTTAACATTATATAATAATGAAACTTAGAATTATTTTAAAGTACTTCTAACAGGAAATTTTTCACGCTTCAAAGATATACAGGGAGACATCATTCCTATGTTAAAATTTACTTTCAGGAAGAGTTGCATAGTTGAGATATGAATTACCAACTTGAGAATACTCGCCGGAAGCCTTGTAAACAATATTTCATAAAAGTTATTCGTTCACATTAAACCGATACATAGTATACAACAGGCGCAGTTTAACTTTGTCCGAGGAGTAAGCCGAGTGTTTGTAACTCGCGGAGGTAAATAGCTAACGAAGCGAGTGCTCCGGACGAGAAGAAATACCAGTTACAACCAAACAAGTGGTCTAATAAATTCCCCCGTCCTTCACTAGACTGGGCGGGCGGGTGGGGAGGGGCAAAGAGTGGACGTGTACGCTAATGCGGGGGGGGGGCGGCCGCAGCGGCAGCGCAGCACGCGCGGCGCGGCGGCGGAGGGCACTATGCTATCTAGCCGGACGCTCCGAGCCGCGGCGGCGGTTGGCGGCGAGCGCGGTCCCTCTCGCGCGACCCTCCCCGCCTCCGCCTCCCGCCTCCTCGCCTCCCGCGGGCGCCCTCCGCTCCGGAATGTTAACACGCGAGGCGCGGGGCCGGGGGCAGGGGCCGCGCCGCTATGCTAAGCGCGGCCAACCAGCAGGGGGCGCCCCCGGGAATCGACCCGGGTCGATGCGGCGCGCCGCCTTCTTCGCGGTGCGGTTGATTGATGGTGCGGAAGGAAGTGCTCGGGAGGATTTTGGCGCGGCTGCTGTTTTCTTAAAGGAAGCGTGCAGCTTAGATGGGCCAAGCGCTATTAAGAAATTGTGTGTGTGGGTCGTGTGTGTGAGAGAGAGAGGGAGAGAGAGAGAGACAGAGAGAGAGGGAGAGATAGGGGAACGAGAGAGAGGGAAAGAGAGAGAGGGAAAGAAAGAGAGAAAAGAGAAGAGAGAAAAAGAGAGAGAGAACGAGAGAGAGAAAAAAAGAGAGAGAGAAAGAGAGAGAGAGAGAAAAAGAGAGAGAGAGAGAAAGAGTGGGGGGAATGGGAAGGGGTGGAAACAAAATTCAGATCTTCTCCTTCAGTTACCAGTCTAAGATTACGAAGCACGTGTTCAGTGAAGTTTGAAAATCTTCGCATAATTTAAAGCAACGAGAAATAGATAACATTAGAGGGTATAATGGATAAAAATGTTTACAAATTTTTTGAATAATTTTAAAATGCATAAGTCGCAGATTGATAAACACAATTCTGAATTAAATAAGGTATTATATGTCTTACATATCTGAGGCTACGCGCCGCCTGATATTCACCGCGCTCGATCCTGGAGGAAAACCCACTAGTCGGGGAAAACCCCAGGCAGTGGTCGTCCTAATAATTGGAGAACTAAACAATCATTACGTAAAGGCCTTTTGGGTTGGTTCATCAGCTGCTATCGCATGCTAACCAGTTGTTTTCTTGCTTAATTCTTCTCTGCTACTACGGAAGAAATACAGTTCGTCAGTATTAAACAACTCGCGAGAAGTAAACATTTTCAACAAAAGTACATTATTGGGTATTTCTAAAACATATTAATCAATTCCTTACCTCCAAGTAATAGGAACTGACATAGGTTTGATTGGACGGTAATCTAAGTGATTTAAATTGTAAAATGATGTATTCTTTTTGTACGAAAACCTCCAGGCGCTTCCAAAATTTAATGAGGAGCAGTTTTTTAATATTGGAAGCAGCTATTTCCATTTTCACGGCTACAGTAATTGCGACGATTTATTGTAGTGTTGGTTTTGCATTTTGGAATACAGAGTAAAGGGATTTTCTGAATCGCACTGAGCATAAACCTTTGCGAAAGACATTTCGGATGTGATCTTCCAGCTTAGTGATCATTCAGGTTATGCGCCAGTCCGGAGTGGCTGAGTTTATTAGGCAGTGTGTCGTAAGCGATCTCGTGGCCGAAGTCTCTCGGACCGAAAGATCGTGGGTTCCAGTCCCTCGGGAAATGGGTGTACTTGTGTTCGTCCTTTCACTCCTATCATCGCCATATGTCATTTTCGCAGTTCCAAAACGTTAAAGAAATAGTGGTCGCTATTGACTTAAATGTTAATGGGACCTCAAATAACACAAAAAAAAAGTATTGTCACTTGTGAATGATGAAGCACTACATTGTCTCTACGGAAATCAGGAACATATTAATATTAACGTTTTTATGGCATTTGAGAAAACAATTCTGTGGTTTTGTGATTTTGTAAGATTTAAATTGATTCGTTTTCATTGACCATTCTGGCTAGAGATGGTGAGTTTATTATTGAATTTAATTTATTAGCATTTCTACCTGTGACGGTTTCAAAGATTGTAAATTTCAGGTCATTCGAGTAAAACATGATTACTAGACATTCTGCAAGTTTTGCTTGATAGGGGATTCACGTAAATTAAGAAGAAATTGCGTAACACGGATCCTGTGGTACTACTCGGTTGAGAGGGCTTTGATTCGAGTGCAGATCGTCACTACTACAATATGGTTGCATATTATAAGGTAGCTTGGCAATCCAAGGGATGGTTGAATCAAAGAATCGTAAATTTTTCATTTCACAGTTAGATCACATCTACAGGTCAAATCCTTTACTAAAATCTAAAGAGTTAATATACAGTTACAAGGCATATTAACACTTTTCTTATGTTCAGTTACTTTCAAGTGCTTTTTGTGTGCGTCTACACCTCTAAAACATCGCTATTGAAGGTTATTGAGGCAGTCTGACTCAATTACGTGTTTTACAATGTTTTCGAACAATTTTTTTCAGTAACCTTAACACTGGTCGGCAATATACTAATTGGGGCGATCCGTGCAAGACGCCGAGTCAGTTCAGATTATTGACAGGTGGAGGAACGTGGCAAGCTTCCATGCTTGAGGAAAGGTTCCCGTGTTAAATGAGAAATTTATTAGATGGCGTGAGTGCGAGAAGCAAATATAAAAATTCAATGTTTGGTTGTTTACATTGAACCATAAGCATTTGATTTTAGGAGATAACAAAATATAACTTTGTGATGACCGACGTTACTATTGTTTTTGAAAACAACCTGTTGAACGATAGTAGAAGAATAAATGAAAGAATAAAACTTACAATCAAAAATTATTTCTCTTGTATTTCTTTAAAATATTTTTGAAAGAAATATAGTTTATTTAAAATATTATTTTGATTTTTTATATTTCTCTATTCTTTCACTTGTGTTCAAAGTATTATTAAAATTAAAATGTTCAGAAGAGTAGATTAGGTTGTGACCAATATTGCCTCACGTCATAAACTGAAGACAACAAAATACATTGAATGTTAATTTATTTGTGAATGTGGTGTGATCGTAATCACAGTACGACTTGATTTATTATGTGTTCAACATTTAATGTTCGCGCATTATCTTAACGTAATGCTATATATTATTATAATCGTGTATTCAAATTTATCTTCAACCATCAGTTTTGTTTAAGTTTCGGAAGTGTTTAATACAATCAAGTTAGCGACGCTACTAATACAACTAAGTTTTTGAACTGGTTAACAGAACTAACGCCAAAGAAGACTCATGTCCATACTGGAACATATTTATTCGATGAGTCTCTAGTGGACAAAAGGTTGGGGCACTGATTATAATATTGTGGCTACAGGCAATCTTCGCGAAGAACTATTTCATTCCGGTTTTGTTCTTGCTACAGCAAAGTGTCTCCCTCTAATGCGCAGATGACCACTCAATCTCACAAAACGGCAATTGACCCAGCTGGATCAAGAATTTCCCTACGGCAACAACCGACGACGATAAACTTGATTTTGTGTATACGCCAGGATACCTAAATAGGTTTTCTTGAACACGACTACGAAAGAAATTACAACATAATAAGCATTAATATCTTTGATGTAAAATCATGTAACTTTGCAACTTCATTTAAAATTATGCCTTCTTTATTTCGTCGAATCAAACTTCCTTCCCTTCCAGGTCATTAGCGAGACACATTCAGAAAGAAC
>BOPP01000087.1:3966150-3978387 GCA_017312745.1 Gryllus bimaculatus | reverse complement strand
GTGTTTAGGGTGCGTTTTACAGAATACATCTTGCCACGCAGTCGTCAACAACAATGGCATTACTAAACCTAGAGCATAGCCGTATTACTCGTGCATGGAGATAGTATGCTCAATAAATGTGTTGAAAAAACGCTTTGATAATTTTGTGCCTGATACAGGCATCAAAATTCAAAAGTGCTATGAAATGTGAAATATCTTAACAAATACTCATTGCGTAGACGAATACGAATCGTAAAAAGTCAAAAAAAAGAATATATGTTTCTCGGAATATTGCATGATTGAAGGAAAGGATGGATGAATATAAATATGAAAGTGTGAAGGAAAGTGTGTATGAATATACAGATTGATCCATGAATAGATGATTTTCACGATTCTTCTTAAAGCGATATCTCTATACATTCTAACCTCTGGTTGGTAATCAGTAGTTCAGTTGCTTAAAATTTACTCACTCACTTACTCATCAACACCACATCGCCTCATTAACGAAGAGTTTCAGTAGTATTGAGAAGTAGTATTAGTAGAAGTAGTATAGTGCAACTGTAGTATTGAGATGTTGACCTCCTACTTAAAGAGTTAGCGATACTTGTGTAAATACAGGACACATAAAAATGTGACAGTTACGGCAAAGATCATCTAAATCACTTTTTAATTTACCGTGTAATACCATGTAATTTAAATTATCTTGTGAATGTAGAAGGAAGAGAGCGTCTTTGAATTTTTTATAGCTGACAAGCACACGCAAAAGTACTCCTGCAGTATAGGATGCACGGTTCTTATATGTAAGTCCTCTAAATTCCCCCCTTTCTTGTCCTGATGTGCGTTGCAACTTAGCCTTTCTAGGTATTATAGAACTGTTATAAAGAACATCAGAATGCAAAGCTTTGTTTCTTCTTCACTCTTCGAAAGTCACGTGCCGTTTCGTGCCATTAGAAGACAAATGTGGATGACTGGCATCCCCACTCTTTTTGCTTCAAATATTACCAACAATTACTATCTTTTTGCAATTTATTCTTCAATTTTCTTGAATCAATGTTGTTAAAGTTTAAAATCTGGTTTTACATTTTTTAACGAATTTTATTATTACAAATACAATATAGTACAGATCATAAGTGGCTATCATATATTACCTTCCTTATTATACTACAACACTAAGAGTTATTTTGTTTTCTCGTATAGTTATGAAATGTGGTGGGAAAAGAGCAGAAAAATCTTATAATACAAATTGTAGAACATTACGTGCGAAAACATCTCTTTTGAGTTGTTATGTAAATTCGTATTACGCAAGAGTTACAAAAATTGTCAGATAGAACACGATTTCTCCAACCATTTGCTTGATAAGCAAAGTAATATCTACGTGATTAATTTGGAATACGTTTTTCTTCGAGCGTTGCATTTGGGGTCTACAGACAAATCTAATTTGTAAGATTTATCTTGATTGACAATCGCGCAGTGTTGCCGAGTTTAATTTTCATTTTAATTATAATTTACTTAACTAATTTAATTATAGTTATAGTTTTAATTATAATTTACTATTGAAAGTAATTTTGTACGAACTTTTACTTTATGTGCGATAATTTAAGATTAACGTTTCAGCTGTCTGCCTACTCATGTTATGAAATTGCAACTTAGCAACAAGAACGTTGCGATACGGCTCGAGTTTACAGAATAATCTCTGATTCTCTGACGGTGTTTCTAGAAGCGTGATTTTTTGACAACCACGTGGGTGTAAAGAGTGGACTTAAATTTTGTATTTCTGGTGTTAATGTGAGGAAAGGTAAAAGGTACTTGGAGGACGTCATTTGAATATTGAAAAGAAATGTTGCGTATAATATTATTCAATCATTAAATCTATTTTAAACTGTACGGCGATAATGTGGGCCACCTTTGGTTCGCAATAACATAAACTAATAATTTTATTTACAGCTAAACCATGCATCGCGCATTGTTGGTATATTTATGTATAACGTGAATACACTGAATTCAGTAGAACAAAGCTATTTCTGTTTAAACTTTTGAGTTCAAAAATGTTATGTATTTTTCAATCTTAGTTTCTTTAAGAATTTTTCAAGTGGTAGTGGATGTGTATGACAGAAATTTGTATATTATATTACATAATCATCAACAATATTGTGAGAAGATAAGATTGCTAATGTAGCGTCACTATTTTCATTGTACTAAACAGAAACATTGTATTTTCATGTACCTAAACAGAAATACTAATTTTATTAAGTATTGTTGTCAGTAATTCAAGACCAAGCCGCAAAATTCGCAAAATGGCGGCTAAAAGTATTTTTTCGAATAGCCAACGTATAAAACTATGATTCCAATCGATTCTCTAGCTTTTGTTTTGCTTGTTGTCATTCACTGCAGCACGATTGACGGCTTCACTTTTCAAAAATGTCGGTCTCGTACTTCGTTAGAATAAACAAGATTTTGAACGAATATTAACGCAGTGAATAATTAAGCTAAATAAGCGTTGTCAGTATGAACAAGTGCGAGCGTGAGAGATATTAAAGTGCATCAAGAGCAAATGGAAAAATACAAAATTAAAAGCTGTCTGTGGTCTCACTTCTGTGTTAATATTGCTTTTGATATGGTATTATTATCACTGTACATTGTTTCATCTGTTTAATAATGATATATATTGAAGAAAATAAATACCTCAATAATCAAAGATAGTTGATTTATACATGTACTTTTTGTGACTACTAATTTTTTATAACAGTCCAGTGGTATGAGTATTAATGAAAATGCATACAATTAGCTACTTAATTTGTCATTGTCTCAGAAGTAAGTAATTCTTTAAAAAGAAGAAATTCATCATTAACCTATTAGTGACCAACGTTACCACGAGAGACAAACTTTCTCGTTATAACTATTTTTTCTCCACTAAAACGGGATGTGCTACATGTTATAGGAATATTTATGCTATTACATAGAACTTTTTGAATTTTTAAAAGTACACAAATAACAATCTAATCAAGCAAACTAATGATGCAGTTTACGCGATGCAGTAACTAACGACGCAGTATACGAGCGTGAGGCGGACTGCGCCTTCGGACTAGCGGTCTGCAGCCCGCTGCGAGCGCGTGTAGTGCGGGTCTGCGTCGCGGCACGCCGACGGCTGAGTCGCGCCCTGTCCGCTGAGCCGGAGGCCAAACCGGCGTCTGTTGGCGCGTGTACCTGCCGGAGAGCTGCACCACTCGTCGTGCAGTTGGCAGATCAGCGACAGAGTAATGCGAAGTCTCTCGCGTGCGGTCACGGACAGCGGTCGGTAGGAAGCGTTTGTTTTGTCTGGGATTTGTAAACAGTTTTTCCTGCATTTTTTCCGTTCCTCTTTCAGTAAAATTGAGTATCGAATCTGCTAAATCATACCCTTTACCTCATTTCAATGGATTAAAGGTGTAATAGTCTATTGAGTTCTCTGAATTCAACTAAAAAACGCAGTATTTAATTACTGTAGTTTATAAAGAGAAGTAATACGAATTGTTCTTTGGAAAAATAATTAAAATAATACTATGCTTGCAAAGTTTAATAATATTACTGATTTGAAAATGCAAATTGACACAGATAAATTATAGTACATTCAAACTTTTTTCACAAAATATTAAAGGTCTAGTCCAGAGTCTCAAGGCCCTTAAATACGGTTTCGGGTCATAATTTCATTCCTGGGGCGATTCACACCTAACGTTTCCTTATTATTGGTCTGGTACTTTATCCTCCTCCTCATAAACGGGAGCGGGGCAATGGAACCATGTGTGATATTAAAGCACTTTGGGATGGTTTTGAAAGTCTAAATTCACTTGAAAAAATATACTGAATTTATTATCCTAAATTTATTCTACTTTTACATTAAAGTAGGTATTGACCCCCGGAAAAGCGCTCAATGTTCTCATCGGACATGGATGATAGATGCTGTCACTTTTAACTAAAAACGTTTAGCAGGACACAATATGCTACCTGGTGCTTGCAATTGAAAATATTTATCTTGTAGAAATGTATAACCATGTAGCAATTTCTCCCACGTAGTATTTTACAAACGGTTTCCATTTACAGAAGAAAATAAGACATTTATTTTCGTTGTTTTTCTTGTAAGTATTTATTGTATTTTGTTCAATACCGTCACAAAATATTTTCCAAACATCACACACTAAACAGGACTGCCTAACAAAAAAATTGAAGTTTTGTGTCTGACAATAATTGTAAGATTTAATTATTAAAACCCGACAAAATAAACCCGTATTGTGGAGCAATCCGTTGAGGTCTACTTGTCGGAAGTGAGCCTAGACCATATAGTGTGAAGGATAATACTATATAGTTTATTTGGAAACTATTATATTAATTCTTTAGATATAAAGTTTTTTTCTTCTGTAGTCCTGACTTTACCGTCAGTTTTAGATAGACAAACATGCTTTAACAACAGCGAGTGTTGACGAGTGTCGAGACCGGATAATCTTGTGTAGGAAGGAAATGGTGCCTAATGGACAGAAGGCCATAATGGGGGAAAGTGTACATATAGCAAAAATAAGTATGTGCAAACAGGTGGGCAAACAGGGAGAGCTTATATTGTCATTGATTAAAATAGTACGTCACTTCAAATAAAAAAATATAATACTGTGATTGAAATGTTTAAATAGGAATACACTGTTTTTAATGTTGCTCCACATTTGATTTTACTAAAGTGGATAAAGTATCATAATGACGTGCTGCTGCTCAAAAAAGAGGGTGTAACTATATCTGTTATCATATATATTTTTTAATAATGCTTCTATATTAAATTAAAATAATAAATTATTGAATATTACAAACACAAAATCGTGTCGCCGATAAAATATATTCAGTTAACACAAGTGTCTAAAAAAACGTAATGCTTTTTTTTGGTTTACTGCGGAAAAAAAGATGCTTGCTTGTATACAAACTGCTAGCTGACACACGTATGAAAATAGTCAATCGGAATTTGCAAGTAAAGTCTGAAATCTTCTCGTCGTTTTATTCTCCCTTTTAGATTACTTCTGTGTTACAGTGCCATCTCAAGGCGAATATAAGCGATCCACCCCCTCTTATTTTGTTTCTGGAGCCACGGCACATGGAATTACGCGAACTGTCACAGCCGACCACGATCGCGCATACAGCCTGCGAGACTCTTCTACTAAGAGCTTCCTTGCGATTGTGTGGGCCAGGGCTTCGAAACCTGCGAACCGCCGAGACTCCGCTTGCTATTCTCAATAAGGGGGAGAAAAGAGCTGCCACCCGCCTCTGGAGGTTTACATATCTCTTTGGTACAGCTGCTCTGAGAAGTTACTGGAAAAATATATCCCGTACGTAACTAAAAGATTAATATTACAAAATCTATTAGTAGCACTCTTCTAAACGATAATTCATTCACTTTAAAAATGTATAGTGCCCCTTAGTAGAAGATTTACTTTTCATTGAAACTGGATAGATACAAAGTGTTACGAACAAAGAGTACTCGCTATTCTTTTCGACGCAAACATCTTTTTTTATTTTGAATGCAATGTACAAATTAGTACCTACACGAAATAAAACAATATAATTCTGCTATTTAAAAGTGTTCGTTTTCACGCATTGTTTTCTAAGATTCGAATGTGTTCTTTAAAAATAATAATCAATTTCTACTATTTATCTAGCATGAGAAGCTTTAAAATATCCACTAATTTAAAGAAACAAATATCAGACCTTAATAAATTGAAAACAATCGCTCCAATAGAAAATAGAAAAATGCAGTTCATTTCAGTTAATGACGGTATTTTTTTCTATACAAAGATCTTGTAGAAATATTCAATAAAAAATGCCATGGTCATGTATGTTTGTCCCTTTTCTCTAGTGTTGTCTCGGAGGGCGTCGTGATCTGCTTACCCCATCGGGAAATAAGGGTAACAGGCTAATTGCTGGATAAAAGCCCTACAACAAAAGAAAAGATAACACACCCACACATCATGTGTGGGGATCAGACCATGTTTTCTACAGGTGTATGGGGTCGCTAAATTCGAATTCGGTTTCCGTTTTACTCCATCACATTAGGGTTTTTAAAAATATACAAAATGGGCCTCAAAAATATACAAAATGAAAGATATTTCCAATCGAGGAGTCAGACTATGTTACCTATATTTTTGGGATCACTGAAACCAAATCTATAATCCATTTTACTTCATCACATAAGATTTTCACATAACCTCATTAAAAAAAATCCTCTGACAGTTTGGAGAGAAGGCAAGAATTTGACGCCAACGGTATAGGCAATCTGCCGTAAAGAGCGTAATACGTGTTGTCCCGTCAGGGGTAACTTGTTTGTAAGTTTGAAAACATGAACCTTGTGTGTACCATTTTCAGAGTGTAATTTTCAATACACAATGAAAATCACGCTCAGAACTTCCTTTATCTCACAGCTCACTCTCGCTGCTCTTGGAAGTCCTGGCCACAAAAGTGATGTGATAAGGTCTAAATGTGAGGTGACGATCTATCAGCATCTCAAAAAGTATTAAAATCGGTTGTCATCAAGTGGAAGTTAGCCTTCATTGTTACACTTATTTATGTACAATACACATATAATAGTAATACACATTACAATAAATTGTAATACACATATCTTTATTGCGTATGTAGTTAATCTATTAGTATTTTTTATTCATTTTCATTCGCTCCGTTTCTGTTTCAGTACGAAACACCAAGTAGTCGACCTCTTCAGGAGTTTCTATCTCGAAAACTAAATTAGAGTTTATCGGGTTTAGAAGATCACGAAATTACGATAATGAATAAGTGCTTCTAAAACTGGTTGATCAACTGAAAAGTACTAATGAGAGGGAAATTATGGGCAAACTATTCGATTCCAAACATTCATGGGAACAGTATATACCGATTTTTAAGGTTGATTGTAAAAAATGACTTAATATTTTCACAATCAAGCTCTCATTTAATTTAAACTGGATTATGGAGCAATAATCTACAGCTTAGTTTCAAAAAACGTTCTGTATACCCTAAACCCTATGATAAACAATTCTCGCCCTTTAAGTCTTCGTGCCTTTAGATCCAGCTCGTGTAACTGACTACCTGGCAAAGCAAGACAACTACCATTGGAATTAAACAGACATGATCAGTGCCTAACCTATGCCTACTCCACATTAGCATCCACCTACTACCCAACCCTTCTAATTCAATTATATTTAACGACCTTCAACTTCGCTTATCCAACTCACAGCTCAAATTATCGCTCATAGAGAGAAGATGAAGGGGGAGAGAGAGACAGAGAGAGAGAAAGCGACTCCATAAATGTCTAGAAAAGTTCAATATCGCCAAACGACTTTGTAGTGCCAGACGCAATCATCCCATCCCACCCTGGCAGAACTTTAATAACGCGACTAATAATGACCTCGAAAAAAATTAACCTATTGATGGGATACAAGAAAGAATATAGACACTACTCCAAGACGACGGCAACAACTACCAAGTCTGACGCACAGGTCTAAACGTGAAGCAAATAGCAGGTTGTGCCATATTCCACTCATCAATTAATAAAATTGACTCTCACTTCCTCCCGGATTACTTCTCCAAAGCTCCCTGCAGAGCGTGGGCAGTCGTTCAAGCCATTATAATTAGCGTTCAGACTCCAAAAGATACTCCCTTGCATTTTTTTCAGTCTCACTTTCAACACTGAAAACCATTGAGAAGATATTCACTTCCAGTCGAATTATCCAAAACATTTAGGAGATTCTAGAAAAACAAACTATAAATGGTAATAAATATAAAATTATATAAATCCACTGGCACAATAAAATCATTAGCAATGAGAAAGGTGATGCAGCCGCTAAACTGGCTTCATCAATTACCTGCGCCCACAACCAAATTCAAGGCACTTTCCTAGACTTTAAAAAAATTGTAAAAATATCCTGCCTCAATTATTGGAACGCTAACTAGAAGTTGAAGGTTTTCAAAGTCCATTTAGTCAGACACTTCATTCTTGACCAAAATCTCCCCGGAAAATCTTTTAAGATGATAGAACAGGTTGTAATCACAAGAATAAGGACAGGTCATTTCAATCTGAACTTATGCCATCTATTTGAGAGATCTGAACCGTGCCCAAAAGTGTGATGCAACAGTCTCCACCTCCCACCTTATTCCTGAATATATATTAGAAAGCTTTTTAAAATTGAAGGAAACCTTCAATCTATTCTCGGTTCCAGGGACGCGTGTGCCAAAACAATAATACCAGCCAACAGGCCTTGAGAATCTAGAGGGCGTTGGATTACCGAAGGGAACAGGCAGTAGGAAGAAGGGTGAGGGGACAATTGGGAGGAACAGGGTCAATGAGAACTTGACAGTCGCCTTAGAGGGACGGGTGAATGCGTCGCTGTGGGGTGTGGAGGGAGTGGCGGCGAGAACAGCGGTGGGGAAGGTGCAGCAAAGGAGCGGGCAGGTGCACTGACGGCTGCAGAACGGAAGGCGGTGGAGGCGGGGCTGCTGTAAAGAGGGACGGGGCAGAGAGTGAACAGAGGGCGTTGCCGCGAGGGGGGAGAAAGGAATAGCGAAGGTGTCGACAGCAGTGCCACCGGTGACGCGACTGTGGCAGGCTCACTGACAGAAGCCGCAGAGGTTTCGGTGGTGGGGTGAGGCCATTGAACCGGAAGTGAGCTAGAGCGGGGGCAGGAGAGAGTAGTGGCAATGTGAGGGAGCGAGGGTGGGAGGGGCGGAGGGATGGATGGGGGAGGCAGCGCCAAGACGGCGCGGGCTGGCCACTTAATGAGAACAATAGAATGCGGGGGTCCCAGCTCCTCGGAGTTCCCAAGTGGCCCCGTACCCCGGCTTTTCGCAGCCCTCGAACTCCGGATTCGCCAGCGACACCCATCTCTTAGGCAGACAGCGAGGGTCAGACCCCCACAGTACAAATGCCTACCCAAGGAAGCATGATTCTGGGCCTACGTATTATATTACAATGTCAACAATTATACATTGAATGTGTAAATCTCTTTATCGAAACGGAATATAAACGTTCTCTTACCGTACTTGAGTTTTAAATGCGACTTTGTTTTACACCCCTCCCTCTCTTTTTATATATATTGTGACGTACCTTCAATTTTCTTTTTTAGAAGGGACAGGTGTCTTGGTTCGTGAATGGAAAACATTGGTAAAACTCAATCATCATTTTTTTAACCAAACACTTTATTAGCAAAATGACAATTTTTGTACATCAACTCCGGTTTGATCAATCCCCGTTTTGGTACCAAAATGCAATGAACCATTTCTTTCTTCTCGGATGCTCCCCAGCGGCCACGTCGATCGGCGGCCTTCGGCGCGACTCGGCGCCCGTCGAACTGTTGCTGGGATACCTGTGGGGTGTGCTTGTCCTTCACTGGGAGACCAAGGGTCCCCGCCTTCTACAACGTTTACACAACGACACCTCTGTTTCGACCCCGACCGTCGTGAATGTATTTCGGGTCGGGCATGCACTAACACCGATATTACTGTCCACCTATCCTTCGTTGGTAATATCAGTTCTCCTTTGCCTCACAACCTACCAGTTCTACTTCGTGTACATTCTCACATTCACGTATACACGCGGCAACTTTTCACTGTCGTTACCGGCCGTGCGGCCTGTAGTTCTTTTACCTTGTCACAACATTTCTCGAAACCTATTCCGCCTCTTCACGGTTTCACTACTTATTAACTGCCACAATCACACTTAATCCACTCCTTAATAGCTTCTCTTCTGTTATTAAACTTCAGTTCTTTTCCTTTACTCGCCGCGCGCATCATCACCGACTCCGCTCTCCTTCGTGTCCTCGTTCTCTCTTCTGCCGTCGTCTCGCCGCCTTCTCGCGCCTGACCCGTTCACCGATTTCGTCAGCTACTCGCCGCCGTTACCGCTCAATTCAAAATACATGTATTTCAAGAAACGCACCGCGTTTCAATATATATATAGGTTTTTTCTGAACTCTGCTTTGCATCCTTCTGCATTTTTATATTTTTTGTATTACTTAAGGATTGAAAATACGGATTTGTCATAAGTTGTATTTATTGAAATAAGATTGTTATTTCAACTTGATTTAAAAGGGTGTCACAATTACAGGATATTAATGGGATCTTGATTCTGAACACACTGCAACCATCTGTTTCGATGCTTTCCTAGTTGATTTATCCTATCCACTCCCCAGAATTCCCGTCCCATAATTATCCTCTCCTTATAAATCTTTTTTGGTAGTACTAGCAATTCTAACATTGTTGCACAACATTAAAGACAATTCCGGTACCTTGCGCCCTGCGCAAACGATATCCTTGAACGCAATTCGTCCTTTACCTTGAGTCGTTCCGCCGCAGTGGAGTAGGACTTCTAAGTTCATTGTTTGCGCTCTGGCGACACATGTCGCTCCCACCCTGCTTAACCTGCCGGGTTAAGAAAGACTCTTCAAACTCCTGTCGTTTTTTCTCCTTTCATTCAAACTGTCGTTTTGCTACTGCTGAGCCCTTTCTACCCCACGCTTCATTGCCGGTTGCAGTTCAGTAGCGTTCATTGCCCAGTGGACGCATACGGGCGAAATCATGGAAACTGCCATTCGATCACGAATTCCATTACACTGTTAATTCGCTCACGAGACAGTAGAGAAGAATCTATTGCACTATTTCCATTCTCACTAATGAAAGTCTATTCATCGTCTGCATCCTGTCCAGTGTTTTCATTTAAAATTTCGAGATTAAAACTTTCGCATAATTCTAACAATTCCTGACCATCGTTATTGAGGACTGAGTGTTTCATTTTTCCAGAATTCGCTCTTGTTTCTTACCGATCGATGACTGAAAATGTTTTACTCATTGCCAATTCTAGTATCAATTTCACTTAAAACTAGTAAATCAGTAATAGCATTCATCTGCTTCAATGGGTCTAAGAACCCTTCTTGTCCTGTTCCTTCCCGCCTCGTCCTTCCCTATTCGTCCGTCCCACCTCGTTCCTTGGCGCTTCATTCCGTCGTGTTTCTCCCATTCTCGGTAATTCCCCCTCGGTTCCTTCCCACCTTTGTTCCTTTACAGCCCATTCCAATTCCTCGTGTCGCGCTCCGTCCAGTTTTACTCCCATCCGCGCAGCTTCTCCTACCGCCCCGGCCCCGCACAGCCGCACACCCGCACAGCCGCAGCTGTCACACGGCGGCAAACAGTCGCCTTCACAGACGACGGAGTCCCGTGCGCTGCAAGGAAAGGAGGGGGGAAGGAGCTAATCGGAGCTGTTGGGAGGAATTTATAGGTGGTTTATTTCCGGTGAGGTGACCCTTTCTACGAGGTCTTCGTTGCGATGAAGATACGGCATCATTTCCTTCGGTAAAGTCGTTAAAATTGACGTTCAGTTAACGTCAAAATATAGCGCAACATCAAGTTGTGTTGTGCTCACTCTTCTTAATGAAGGGGAAAATTTATTGAAACAATTTGTTATCTAAATAGTTCTTTTTGCAAAATAGTTTTGAGAACATCAGTAGGAAATAAAAAAACTGATGAAATTAACAGAAAGAAACGTATTAAAATATGAATATCGAAGGTGCTCCTTGCACACATTATTTCAAACTTTCGGCTTCTCATTTATAACTGAAAATACCTGTGAGGCTTCAAAATCAGAGGCAAAATGGGAATCATTAAATATTGAAAATATCGAGATTCTAAAACTTAATAAATACGACTCAGTTTCCAAAACAACAAAATTTCGCTAATCGTGGAAACAGTCTCTCTTTATTTTTTTTATTGTCATGGAATAGAAAATCGAAGAAGGAAAGGGAATATACATATTCAGATAACTAAAAAATTGAGGTCACTTCGTAACCACGTCACAACCTAAAAGAGTACTTGAATTGCTATAATATATACTATTTGTAAGCCTATGAACATTCACGACTGGCATCCCTTGGCTCATGTTGGTCACCTCACTCTCCACTGCAGCCTTTGGTGTCGTCGGACTCCTCAGAGGTCAGCGAGTTTAGTGATCTCTTCATAGTAAATGAATTTTTTATAAATAATATTTTTTCTCAATATCGTTATAGAAATTATAATCGTCGTATCCTTCATATATTGCCCAGGTACAAGAAAACATCTGCAAAATTATCAATTTGTCGGAAAACGCTTTCAATCTGAGTGAAATAGTTTACTTGGGAATATATAACTCAGTAAAAGTCTATGTTATGACCTAAACAGAAAAAATGTGATCTAGTTAAAATATTGTTTTTTAAAATGTTTATTTATTTATTT
>BOPP01000087.1:3947051-3959211 GCA_017312745.1 Gryllus bimaculatus | reverse complement strand
AGAATCAAGCGACATGCAATGTTCTTGTTGTTCTTTGTTTTGATAGAGCTGGGGTGGACAAGGCGGTTCAAATGAATTATTTAAAGTAAAAAGTGGAGTCATACTTATTTAAGCGAAACGGACAATCTGAGTTCGCAGTGCTTCACCTTCAAAACCTGCCATAAACGTGTATGTGCATGTGTGTGCGTGTGTGTGTGTGTGTGCGCGCGCGCGCAAGATTGTGATCGTCTATAAATATTAGCTACAGTGAACCAGTGCAGTTCAAAATAGTGGCGATGGCTTGGAAATCTTTCTCCATGTAGAATAAATTTTCTATAGGAGGCAAGTTCTCATACTGCAGTGTTTTCTGTCTCATTAAGAAGTTGCTAATATTTTCAAGTATTTCTCACGCTATACTAGATAATTCCTTTCATTTATTGGTTACAAAGTATAATGAAACAGAATACAAATCATGGATTCATCGGGACAATATTATGGAATTACGCTATCTGCCTTAGTCTCGACGGGAAGAAGGGCGGAATGAAGGTGCCGGTGACGTGAGAAACGGCGGTGGTGGAGCTGCAGGGTTGGGTGCGGAAAACAAACGTAGGGAAGGGTGAGGTTGCAGAGTGTGGAGTTTCAGAACTGCGAAGGCGATGATAAAGCGCAGTTGGAAAGCGCGCTGGCAATGACAAACCCTAGGAGGAAACAAGCAAGCTGCAGAAGGAAAAAGTTGTGGAGGTCGCGGCTGGCGGAGGGCGAAGTGGCTTCGACATTGTGATCCACAAGGGACGTGAGTGACGACCTTTCTTTTCTTTTTTTAACTTTACAACTCTTTATTACTCGCATCAAGGATGACTCGGACACAGTCGCAGTAACTTCTATAAGAGTTGCTTGAGCTGTAGAATGGTCGAATGCGAAGCGTGCTCTTTTTGACAAACACAGACAGAATGCCAAGGCGGAAGGCTTGTGAACAAAGAGGGCTCTATAAAGTAAGGTACATATTAACAGCACGGAAGATAGATAAAACTTCTCTAATGACCGACCGTTCTTTCTTCCAAACACATTTCAATAAGAGTAGCAAACAACCAAACTTGAAACTAACCAATGCAATTGTGACCCTTTGACAAAACTGTATTCTTCGTTATGATATAATTTTGCACTTTATACATTAAACTGTTCTAAATGATAATTTAAAAGAGATGTTGTTCAATATTACTTTTATATTTCACTTGAAAAATTGTATTTTCTTTATTTTATCTTCGAAGATATCAAAATTAAAAGAATAATAAGTCTGATTTACAAACAACTTTAAAGCGATTAAAAGCACGAAGTCAAATAAATAGTATGCATTGTTTAAAATCAACAACTGTTACATCGTTATTTCTTGAAACACAACACACTAAAGAAATTAAAATTTAAAGTTCAAAACTGTAAAATATTTCTTGCGTAAAGAAATTTTTCAACAGAAATAATGGAAGTGTTTATATGGAAAGCAATTACTTATCGCAAAGGGAAAAAGCTAGTTTAGTGAGGCTGTGAGAACACTGTGACATTTAGTATACAGCGTAATATTTGGATTTGGTAGTTGATGCCCAATGTAGATTCTTTAGACATTCGCGAATACTCTTTGCTTCCTATGTTGCTGTTTCAAGACTGGTGCTGAGTTTCTCTTAAAAATATTTGATTGTTCAGTGATACAAAAAAGTTCATTTCTCTGGATGTTCATTCAGAAGGACGTGAATACGAACGTATAACCTAATAGTACCTAATTTCAATAAGAAAATGATGATTTATATTTGAAAAGTATGAACAGTTGTCAATGTAGAAATTTAATTTGAAATTATACTTGAATTTGTGAACAGTGAAATATTAATAATGGAGGAATATTGAATCAATCGACTGAGAACAGCAACTGAAGCCCTAGAAGACAAATGAAATAAAAATATGTGATTGATTAAAAGGCATGGGGATTGGGATGTGGAAAACAGTAAAGGCTATAGACCAATCGCTAGATAGGTAGATAAATAGATAGATAATATTATGTAAATCTCTATTTTCTGTATTCTATCTCGGCAAATAATGTGTTTCTTGAAAGCCGGAAATTTCCAATCACTGCAGCTGTAACTCACATGTTTTTATATGCAATATACATATTAATAATATAAAAAATATGTTTTGATAAGTTGACATTAAACACATTGATGCGGAGACGTTAAGTAATCAATTTTATCTGCACTATGGAAGCCAAGTCACATGACTAATATTCAGAGCAGTGTTAGATTGTGTTTTTTATAAATTTATGTTGGCTGTACACAGATCAAGGGTTTAAGGTCATACGTCACAGGTTTAAGATCCAACTCTACAAAAGTCTTAAAGGCTTACTGCTAACTTATATTTAAAACTTATTTCTGACATAAGATTCAGGATGCCCTATTGAGTCCTCTATTTAGGTTCGAGATTGGAGAAGGTTTTTAGTAACATATTGTAACATTAGCGCAATTTCGGTTGCAGATTCGAGAATTACCAGCAGTTCGTGGCTCTCCATGAATTGTAGCACTCGTCAATGATCGTATCCTGACTTCTTCTGTGGAATTATACACTGTGAACATTAACAAATTTCGTTCCTGATGGGTGGTTGCCGAATGTGTAATTACACCCCATGCACAGAGTAGTTCTGGCAGATTCTTGTAACTTTACTTCTTCACATCGTTTTATACGATGATATACTGAAACGTGTCACGTTTCTACATGGTTCCCCTGTCCAAGGATTGGACTTCCTTGCACTAGGTATTAGACGACTCGTTATTTGCACGAAGCGTTGTACGAATATTTCTTCATTACGTTCTATCATTCGCCTTTAGTTGTTTTATAACAAACTGAGAAGGTGGTTAATTTTTTAACAAACAATTTTTAACACGAAATACGTCATTACTCAGAGACAAGCTTGTTTATCATTGCGTTGGGAGTCTTCACTTGAGCCTGAACAGAAATGCTATAAAACGCCATTTCGTTCACGGATTCGCGACAATTTCGTTGTTCTCACAGTAGGGAATCGATTTATTCACATAGGAGGCATTTTTTCCACAAAAAAACACAATTGTCACGAAGAATGATGCTCTTCCTCAAATCACATACAGATCTTAATGTTGTTTTAAATCCATTTATTAAAATTTAAAATACATCCTGATATGTTCTACGGTTGTTTATCTTCAATATTTTGTTAGTTTTATTTGCTACTACATATTTTACCTGACCAGTTCATGAGAAAAAATATTGTTTTCTTGACTTTGATAAGCTGCTAGTATTGCCATACGTTATTGAAGTTATTGGGTTCTATTTCTACTCACATTTCTTCCATTTTAAACGCGATAAGGCGGTTCATTCAGTCCAACAATAGTCGCATGGGTATAATCCTCCGGCGTAGGCGTCTCCGCGCGACGCCGACAACCTGACCAAGAACAAGCTGTAGGGCGGTGGGAGGGCAGCGGCGGGGCAGGGGGAGCTGTGTTGGATGTGGCCGGACAGTGGCGCGGACGCGTTTCCAACAAGTTCCGGAGGAGCGGCTAGATGCTTCTCAGTCCGCGCGCTGGTAGGCGGGGCGGTGGCCACGGGCGCGCCAGCAGCGCCCCTGGCGCCGCTGCGTGACGAAGCCGCGGAACCTCATGCTTGATTGGAACCCAGGAATGCTTTTAATCTCTCTTGCGAATACAATACCTGCTCAAGTGCCACCGCCGCGACACGCTCCTCGTAAAGAACTAATTAAAAGTCCACTCATAAAACCGGCGGACCGCGGCAGAGCGGGGATGCGGGGGCCCTGGATGGGGACTGCGGCCGACGGTGAGGAGCCGGCGGGTAGTTGTATGGGCACGGAAGGGAGATGCCAGTTCGCGGCCCTGGTGACGGTGCCGCGGCGGCGGGTTGAACGGAACGGCCGGCGTCTGAAGCAGGATGGCGGCCAGGCACAGCGGGAGTAGCCGCGATTGCGACGGTGGAGCGGCGGGGGCTGGCGCGATGACGAGGGTGGAGGAGTATGGGCGAGCGCGACGGAGGCGGCACGAGACTGGGGGAATAGCCGAGAGCGGGTCCGGGGGGGCGATGTCGATGGTTGGAGTGGCCGGGATTTGTCGCTGGGGCACGGAACGGGATGGTGGCGTGACGGGCAGTGGACGGGAGGCGGCGGAAGGCGGGAAGAGGGGATCGGGCGGCGGTGGGGCAGCAGCCGAAGATGAGAGCGGGGGACGGGCGGACGAACGTAGGAAGAGGCAGGGTGACTGGATCGGAGGGGGCGGGGAAGAGTGGCCGGAGAGGCGGATCGGGACGGGCGGAGGAGAGAGAGGGCGGTCGGGGTGGGATCGGGGGGGGGCGCGTGGCGCGGGCGAGGGGCGGGCGGGCGAAGGCGCGACGTCGGGCGGAGGCGTGGGCGCGGTGGGGCGGGATGGAGGCCTTTTAGGGCGGCGGGGAGGGTGACACGGCGCAGGAGGCGTGCCATCTAGAAGGCGACGTTAAGTGCGCGTAGTTAAAATCTAACTCGCAGCAACCGAGACGCTCAAGAAACGCGACCTTCGCGCCGCCAGCGCTCCGCGGAAGGACACGACGGTAGGAATTAATGAAGTGTGCGCAGAGGTATGTGGTGGGAGTCGGGCATGAGCGCCTCCTTGCGTTTGGAGTGACTGTCGAGTCGATTTGTGATCTCGTTACTTTGGACGAACGGCGGCGGTGAAGTGTTAATATAAAGCGCTTGCCGTGCTGGATGGGAAGTGGGAGCTCTCCTTTTGTAGGCGCGTTGGAATGCTACGAGTAAATGACAAGATGAAGAAAATGTTTTCATTGAAAAATCTATTATTACTGTCTCTGACTCAATGTAAACGACTTAATTTAACACACTTACTTACGAAAAAATTATAATAGTTGTAGATGATTGCCGGGTACAATGTCTTTTAGTTGTAGTAGTCAATGCTGTTTTCTGGGAGAATAAGAATCTCTAAAGTAAACGTCATCTATTGAAGTAATAAATTCATTGAAGCAGCAAAACAAAGAAACAAAATAAATAATTAAGTAACGCTGTCAGTAATGTTTCCGTCTAGTTTAATTTAATCCTACTCTTAAGAGTGTTCAATTTTGCTACTCGTTTCATCAAAAATCATTACGGCCATGTAATTATTTTCATTTTCATTTGTATATCCACAGCTAAATATAGTTTGGAAACGTTGAAATACTCGTATTACTAGAAATAGGAACCCAGCAGCAGAACGGCCATTAACGCAAATTACGTTTCAATAGTTTTCCAGATACAACACACTTTGAATGCTTCGCTCACTTCGTAGAAGCTGATTATTGGCGCGTCAACTGCTGAAGTCATTAGTTCCATGAATGTAGTACATGTTTTTATGGCGGGAGGTGGTGCAGAATGTCGAGATTCGGCGCCGACCTAACCCGTCGGGATTTCCCCCCCCGAGATTTCTCCCACCATAGGGGCACCATCTCAGCCGTTACAAGATCGAAGCTCCATACCGATCTCCCAGCATCCGTGGAAGTGTAGTGCATGTAAGTGTAAATGTGTATGTTCAACTGTGGAATATGCGACTTGAGAGAGAAGAGAGATGCAGACGCCGGTGGCTCGTTCGAGCACTGGAGTGGTGTCTGCCAACTGCAGATCAGAGGAGCCGTGCGCTAGAATTCTCCTCCACGTAGCAGCAGAATACGACCTTGCTAACTAGCTAGTCCTGCCATCGTCGGCACTGGAACCGAAAAACCTCCCCATGAGTCATGCAGTGACATCAATTGATGAGCCGCGGTCCACTTTTGCTGGTGAAAATCCTGTTGCCGTCCAGATTCGAACCCCAAGACCTCAGGGTCAGATGCAAAAGTGAACCGCCAAAGACGCTATTCGTAGGGGGACGGGGAGAATGGAATGCACTTCGGAGCCAGATTTTTTACTTTTAGGTATGGTATGATATGTTATAAATTCCTATAAGTACTAAGAAATCTAATTCCCCCGTGTTCACAATAATTATTTAGTATAAGCATTGTAAAATACAAGGAGTTTGTCTTTCTAATACTGAAGGCGAAGAACGCATTATCTAGTCGAATATCAACGCCGTTAGATCAGCTTCAAGTAAAGTCTCATTGTTAAAATAAGTCAATGTACAGACATAGACATACGAGAGCCATATATTTTTCCGGAGAACTCTAGCAAAAAGGCAGCAGTAAATAAAAGATAAAGTTGTCACCCAAAGTTATGCACAAATACGGGTACGTTTCTACAAAATCTCCGTGACGTTTGTATCTTTTGTCTTATCCGTAAACAAGACTTTGATTCTTTCTTTATTGGACTTTGTCGCCTCTGACGTGAGAAGGGCGGGAATTTTGCTTTGAAGCTCCTCAATGATCTGAAAACTATACTCTATAATGATCTGAACGCTATACTCTAGTCTAGAGCACTCCTAGCGCAATACGGAGTAATCTCACATTAAGAATTTTCAGTGCAGATACACTAAGTGATCTAAAGCATCCGGACACGTGGCTGAAAATGACTTATCAGTTCGTGGCGCCCTCATCTGTAATGAAGGAATTCAATAGGGTGTTGGCCCAGCCTTAGCCTTGATGACAGCTTCCACTCTCTCAGGCATACTTTCAATCACGTGCTGGGAGGTTTCTTGGGGAATGACAGCCCATTTTTCACGGAGCGTTGCACTGAGAAAAGGTACCGATATAAGACGGTGAGGCCTGGCCCGAAGTCGGCGTTCCAAAACATAACAATGGTGTTTGATAGGATTCAAGTCAGGACTCTGTGCAATCCAGTCTATTACAGGGATGTTATTGTCTGCGACTCCGCTACATACTGTGCAGTGTGAACAGGTTCTCGATCGTGTTGAAAGATGTAATCGCCTTCCCCGTATTGCTCTTCAACAGTGAGAAACAAGAAGGTGTTTAAAACATCAACGTAGACTTGAGCCGTGATATTCCCACACAAAATAACAAGGGGTGATAGCACTCACAATGAAAACATGACCACACCATAATACCATTTTGAACGTGTCCGGATACTTTTGATCACAGTGTATGTATGCATGATCATGCAAGGTTCACAAGTCAGGCACAGTACCCTTTTTTACGTTTGCGCGTCATTATAAAGTCCTTTATTGTCTTTTTGCCACGTTGCACACAGGCGGTTTAATTTCTTTTGCTTTCTTAACTTCGCAAGAAGTGAACGCATTGTAATTGTGCGCTGAAAAACCTCGACTTGTAGAAGCGTAGAAAAGCTCTTATTGAATTCTTAGGTCCCGGTAACAAAAATTTGGATAAATTGTGTTCCAATACATAGTTAATTATTTTCTCTAAGGCACTGTGTAGTCACAATTAATGTTTTTGTGGGCCTTGTTGCAGAAACATAGATTGACAGTAAACATCTGTCCGTCCATCCGACTGCACTACCTGTCTGAGCCTGCAAAGGGAGTAATGAATCGCTTTGCAGAAATGGTTCCTACTAACCATGTCTGTTTTGATGTGCGTGTAGAAATAAATAGAATTAAATTATAAATAGGTAGCGTGCACTAACCATAACAAATTTTTGACAATGTATATCAATAAAGATTTCTAGTCTCCTGTGATGAATAATAGTATAGCAATGCAAGTGCTTAGGTTACATTTCGGGGTGAACGTGCCCTTGGGACGTGACCCACGAGTTGACGCTTTAAGTATTTTAAATAATAACAAACAAAATATTACAAAAAAATTCTTATCAACTGTTGAAGGCAGGTTTTCCAAATTTTATATACGGATTTAAATTTATTTCTCGTGTATCTGATATACATATGGTATGGTTTCGATTAATATTGGAATAATTCGTTAATTTCACCTGAGTGGCCTCTTAACTCAAGCCTCCACGAGTGATTGGATGCCAAAATGATAATCGCAATAGCACCGTTAACAGCGGCTGCAAAAAGAACCGCCTGCATTTGAGTGGACCAATACGTGGCAGCGCTTAGGAGGTCGGAGGATCGATCCTGGTCAGCTGCCAACAATTCGCTTGTAGTGAAAATCAGCACGTGTTAGAAATTCGTTTGTCGCACCTGCCGGAATCGAGTAACCGACTGCAATTATCGGTGGTTTCGTTAATTCCCTTATCACTTCTACAGGAATGTCGCAGTAGCACTACCCAAAAAGGTAGGGATCGCACAGTCTTACCTTGCAATTTTCTTACCTTCTCATTATGTTTCCTTATTGAGCCAGGAATACAATTCTTGAAAGGATCGGTCAGAGTGTAATTGATTTTTTATTTAAGGTCGAATCAACTTTTAGGTCATTAGCAACCGCATAATTGATTTTTGAACGTTAGAGTATTAGTAAAAGTAGACAGTCTGTTGTCAAGAGGACCGCCAGGTAGCATCACCGTGTGAGACTCTTTACACGTTGCATACACCTCTTGCGTCACTATCCAGCGTTCAGAATTGGGAAGGAATTAGACAGTTGCAGGGTTGAAGACATTTCACAGGGACTGGTCCAATTTCACATGATATTGTTCGAGAATGAAACTCAGGTCTTCTGGATGAAAGTTACGTCACTTTCTCTCTGAGACACGAGATTGTCCTGTAATTCATTCTTCTTTACATAATTACAAAATATAATTTTCTACTTTCCACAAACCACGATTACTTCTATTGAAATTGGAATTATGAGCAACTTCAGTGACAACTATAAGTAATTTGTAATGATTTAAGATCACTCTTACAGCAATCTCTAATTGTAGATTTGTTTGATTTGTGTGAATAAAGGAGGTTACATTAATAACAGGCCTCGTGGTTAGCTCTTGGTCAGCGTGCTTGCGTTCAACTACGCGGCCCCGGCTTTAATTCCCGGTCAGGCCAGATTATAGAGTGCGTTAGCCTTGCAACGTCCCAGTATATGTTGCTGTGTGGCGATGAGACAATTCACTTGTCAGGTAGAGAAGACCGGAATTCGTCGTGGGGGAGTCTACGTGCTCGTACTGCTTCCACCAGAGATACGAAAGCCTTTTGTGTAAACAGGTGTCATTGAAGAGCCCAATTCCTCCCGAGCGCCGTCAATCCGTGGGCGCTGCGTAGGAGGGCGTGGGAGGGTTGTTGCGGAGGCTCAGAGCGCCGCGCAGTCGACCGCCCCATTTGCCATTAGGCTCCACAGGCGGCGGCGGCAGGGGGCAGGAAGGGGCCGGGGCCGGAGCGAGGGCGAGAGTGGGGCGGGGTCGAGAGCTGGGACGAGGGCTGGGACGAGGGTTGGGACGAGGGTTGGGACGAGGGTTGGAACGAGGGTTGGGACGAGGGTTGGGACGAGGGTTGGGACGAGGGCTGGGACAAGGGTTGGGACGAGGGTTGGAACGAGGGGTGGGACGAGGGCTGGGACGAGGGCGAGTGTGGATCCGGGGATGAGAGCGAGGAAAGTGAGCGAGAGAGGGGAAGCGAAGGCGTGGGCGGCGTTCCCTGTTTTTCGCTTCGGTTAACATCTGCTGACGCACGAGAGCTGCAAAGCCGTTGCTCCCCACCCGCGTCCACACTCTTGCAACCAACACGTCTATCCATTCCTCCGTTTTAACCAACGCTTAATACGACGGTATAGATTGTCACATCTTGGGCATGCTGAGCGAAATGTTCTCTCAAATATATCATTCTATTGGTTTCAACATAGATTTCCATACCTTTCATTTCGATTACTCTGAAAAATCAGCTTCATCCATTCTGTGCTGAGCGAAATGTTCCATTTCTTCTTTCTTAGCATCTACTAAGCGAGCACCGTAGTATTCGAAGCCTCCACCACACCAAAACCCAGACGCCCTCCCGCAACGTCATTTGAGGAGCCTTCATGCCAATAAAAACATAGCCATCAAATAGCATTTTCCAAAAATACCAAAATGCGTATTGTTAACAAGTTTTGCCCTGCTAACAAACTGCTAACAAATATAGTTACAATAGTCTAGGTATACTGCTATAAAATCAGTTATTCATAATTATAGCGATATTTCAACTTAAAAGGTGGACATTTTTGCTTTAGCTTGGAAAGTTTGGTCATGTTTGCTTTTTTCAGAAGCACCTGTAGACATGTTTGCTTTTGCTAATAATAGAGTTACTATTATCGCCACATTTTATTCGGATAAATATATTACTGCCGTGTGTAGGCAAATATTTTATTTTTTCAAACAGTCAGAATAACTACACAATTTCTGTAGCTAAAACAACCATTTTTAGGTTTTTAATGAAATTTCAAAGAACTAAAAAGAAATTAAAATATTTATGTGCTAACCATGATCATCTCAACCCTTACAATTACCTTAGCTACCCATTACAGTTTGATTTTCAGCTATTAGTCCATCGAGAATAAAGAAATACCATTCCAGACTTGGAGTATTTAAGGAATTCTCTCCATTTTTACTTTTTTATTTTGAAGCTATTTTGTTTTTTTGTTTTGGAAATGTCGCAGGGGTTTCATCTTAAAGAAAAGGAATGGCAAAAACTTCAAATGATTAAACATTCTTTCATTTTTATAATTTATTTAAAAAAATTTATATAACTGGTATAAAATGTATTACATAACTATTAATAAAGGCAAGAAAAAACATTGTTTTAGCACCTAGTTCTCCTAAAAGTTAGATCTGTCACATTAGATCTCTTTGCCAATTATATATACCTTTCAAGAAACAACTGCTGGGGGTAACATATTTATTAAAAAAAATACGCGTTTCCAAAGGTCAAAGCAGGAACTGCCTGAAATCCAAAATATTGCTATAGGATAATTTTGATTGTATAAATCACTTTCTCTTTTATTGTTTTCTAAATAATAATTTTCTTCACATTTCTGATGTACTGTACTTTTTGGCACACATTACTCAAAGTTTTTGTGTCTTTGAGATCCCAATATTCTAATAAATAAAATAAGAAGCTGTTGTAAAGACTTCACAGACGGAATGAACCACGTGGCATGAGCAATTACGTGCTCGAAATATTGACATCTTATTCGTTACTTGGATATGTTTTATTGCTTGCCGCAACGCTGTGGACATATTAGATTCTGCCTCAACCTCGTATGATTACGAGTACAATTATTAGAGAGAAATTGAATTTTGCTCCTCCACATCAGCACCGAAGATGCAAATAATGATCATTAGTGTTACTGCAACGCTAACGTAATATGTTTTTCCGATGGACATGTTTGTTTTTGCACGAACGCTTCCAGTTTCTCATTCCTTTCATCAATTTTATCTCCTATTCTTAGAAGTTTCTCTCGTAGGTAGAAATCCTTACAATGCAAAAGTTACTCCGTTCTACTCTCAATTTGACAAACAAAACACGTAAAACTCTTTTTACAATAGGAAAATATAAAGTTTTGTACGAATTGCATGAATTCGAAATTAATAACAATTGGGGGATACAGCGTCGATAACAATGGAAGGTTACAGTTTTGTTAAAGTGTTCTTGATCGATTTGGCGAGAGATTGGGCATCTGAAAATAAGTCTGGATTATTAATGTGAAATATTGGTTTTAGAACCCAGTTAGTAGCGACTTCAGAATATTGGAAGTTTGACCAAACCTTGGAGAAGGAGCTTCAGCCAATTCATCTCTGATTGTATGATAAAGAGCAAGATATCCGTGAAAGAGAGAAGGTAACATTTGCTGATTGATTCTGGATATATAATTTAATGAACAGTACGTTTGCTTTTGTTTGAACTTTGAGTGTTATTATTTAAATTAACACAGAAGAGAGGCGAATTGTCAGCCACGTTCGATGAGTGGTACTATAGCTGCATCTGAATTATTGTTGTTGCCAACGATCGCAGGAATTGTGATCTGTTATTGCGGAAACATTGGGTTCAGTAGTTCAGTTAAAAATCTCTATTACCGTCATTTCTCAAAGGACACTAAGCATTTATGACTCCGAAACACACTCTATATTCGTCTCTTGATGCACCATCTTCTATCACAACTGGTGTCGTCAACTCTTCCATATTTCCCAGTCCCACATACGCCGTTTTGTCCCATCATTCACAATGATTGACGGACACTACACTAACATATCTGCCTTGAAAACTCCACCACCACGTCCTCGCACGCTGCATGTGAGGAAAGCGCCGACGGTGACGGCGCGTCGGTGACACGCGGTGCAGCCCGCAGTGGTCGCTGTCGCCAATACCCCAACCCCTCGCCACCCCGC
>BOPP01000087.1:3919937-3944201 GCA_017312745.1 Gryllus bimaculatus | reverse complement strand
GTGGGAAGGGAGGGTGACGCGGTTGAGGAGGAGACGATGGAGAGTAAGGGGGTTGAAACGGCGACAGAGGTCGTCGAAGAGATTGTGTCTGTGGTAGGGGCATAGGTGGTAATCGTGGTGTGTGAGGGAGTGAACGACAGAGGGTGTGATAGGCAAACTGGATGTGCCAGAGGGAATAAACTCCCAAACTTAATAAGTATAACATAATAAATTGATTTACAATATGAATCATTTTGCGATTATAAAAACGCATCGTGATCTTCTGAATTGTATAATAAAATATTGCTTAAGTATTTGGCTTTCTCTTGATCTTTGAAGATTTCTGTTTTTTTAGAATGTCCAAAAGGTTGCCTTTAACATCAGTTTAATCATAATTGTTAATAATAATATAGTAATAATAATGATAATAGTAGTAGTAATAACTCAACCTTGAGAGTACACCTTGAGATTTATTGATGAAATTTGAGTTGCACTATCAGAATGAGAGCTGATTGTCCCTTCCCCACGGTGGTGGTTCACTGGCGGCGGGGGGGGGGAGGGGGAGAAAGGGCGGTGGCGGTGGTAGAGGAGGTGATGGGAATGCGAATCTCGGTTACCACGGACCACGTTTCACGTTATTATAAGCGGTCCAGTCATATTAATTTCGGAGACAGTGAAGCATCTTTACCCTCGATGAAGAACGGCACTTGCAAATACTTCCACGCGTAACCAGGATTTGAACCTGCACCTTCTCAGCGCAGACGACGGCTGCCCGCGACACGGGAGGCTGGCTCTTAATATAATTATAAATACAATTATAATAGGAATGGGAATAGGAAGTATAACTCTTGTAAAATAAAATAAATAATTTAATTATCGTATAATAAAGAGGAGGATACACATTTGGTTAGTTGTTCGTCTACTGTTCTGGATGAAACTCATTCTCTGCATTATGCCTAGTGGCAGAATGGTTTCTTTCCGTCTAAGAATTTTTCTAATCGAAAGACGTAAGTAGTTATAGCGAGAGCTTTATGGTTATTTAGTAGTTTTCTAGTTATGTTGGTTATTATATTTAGTTCAGCATTTGGTCCAGATGTTCTTAGACGGGATCAAAGATTTTTTGTTTTATTTTTAGTGTTTCACTCGGTAGTTTTCCATTATAACTTGTTTCAGAGTTAAATTATTATTATTTTGGAGTTTTAAGTGCAATTTGCATTCGAGAATTTAAATGTGTTGTCGCCTGGTCTATCTAGTGCATTTGTTAGTATTTTTACTTTCTCGTATACTTACGTATGCAGAGTAATATACAGAACGATATATAACGCTGCGGAAAGTCGATGTCGATATTTCAACGGAAATGCACGTTTTGAGGTCCCCTGGTACCGGAAAAGGGATTTTGTTGTCAAAAAACGCCCGTCCATCTGTCCGTCCGTCTGCGAACACCTCTACCGCATAAACCATACTTAGGATTTTTTTCCAAAATGGATATTCTCCAGTCGGTCTGGCTCAATTCGAAGGTTTACGATTTAAAAAAATTCTTTTAAATGTTGAGGTACATTACGTTTTGAGCTTCATTATTGCCCTTATAGTAATATTTCAGTTCTGCTATTAGAAAATAGAAAAAATAGAAATGCCTTTCAAAAAGATGCACTTTGGGCGGCTGGCAATATGGCGTTGCAAGAATGAAAAGCTAGCTCAGAACAAAGACATTAGAAAACTGTCATCTTCGGGAAAGTCTGTGCCATTCTGTAATGCTACTAGTTTAATTGTTGATGCTGTTAGCATTACAGTTGCCTAGGATTGAATATATATGGAGCTGAGTTGCCATAACCGGTTTCAATATAATTGGAGATTGTTTTCTGAATGGAGATTAATATCGTAGGAATCAAGGAGATTATGATCTTCACTTTATATAGGACTATTTTCATTGCAACTATTATTGTTTGTAGGAGTGAGATTTTGGGTTTTTGTTTTGAGGTTATCTTGATGGTTGATTGTATTGGAGTTGGTGAGATGGGTGTGAATTGTCATGTCATTTACAGGAGTAGTATGCTAATAGGTTGAGTGGTATTAATACGAGAAAATGTGAATTTGAGTGAGTGGGGGATCAGAGCTGTTGTGATAGGATTGTTGACATTAAGGGCAAAATTATTTTTTCTTCTTTTCGAAATAATCCAACTGATAGAATACGACTTCGTTATCGATTACACTCACGACATTTTTATCTCTCGGGTCAGCAAAATTGAGCGGCGTGGGCGCTTCGCCCGCGAGCGCCTTCAGGAGATTTGGCCGCCCCCGCCCCGCCCCGCCGCCGCCTGCGGAACCGCTCCGGTAATTGTGTTAATCGCAGCCTTCCTGGGCCCCGCAGCAGCAGCGCCGCTTCTACCGCAGACGCCGCTCTCTCTCGCCCTCGCCACCGCAGCCCTCGGCACCCTCACTACGCCCGCCCTCATCGCAGCCCTCGCCCTCGCCGTTCTCACCACCGCTGCCGGGGCCACTGCCCTCTCCTCCCTTCGCCTTCCAGCCCTCCTCGACGCTCATCCCCGCCCTCGCCTCCCTCGCCACCCTCACCCCATTCCACGCCTTCCTCTACCTCGCCACGTCGCTGCCGCAGTCAACTCACCATCTTGAGCTTGCAGCGTTCACGGCAGGCGCCCCGTCCTCCGCCCCTCGCCCCCTGCCACGGGCGTGCACCGCCCTCTCCCGCTGGGAACTTGCCCGTTCACGCGCTGACCTGTTGCCCACCCTTTCTCCGCCCACGCCCCTACCTGGCCTTACTCAAACCGACCTGCCTGAGCCATAGCCTCTGCAGCAATGATGACCAGGAGGTTTTAGGGTTCGAATCCCGGCGGCGGAGTTTCAATATCAGCATCAGAGCTACGTCGAATTCAACCGCGATCTGGAGGAGAATTCTGCCCACCGGAGGCTCTGCTTCGTAGTTTTCTGGGCTTTCGCCGATCAATACCGCACAAATGTCGGACCAGAACTTGAGCAAACGAGCAACGTGCGCAATGTTTCCTCACTTATCTTTCTCGCATCTTGTCTCCTGACTTACACAAACGCGCATGCACCACGCTGCCTCTCATGTGAGATGACCATTCTGCAGATTAAAGTTTGTATCAGCTGGGGGTACTTTCCCACCGCGAGAAATACCTAAGAGGAAAACTCCCCCAAGACGACGATGTAGGTCTGCGCCGAATCTCACGTTCAAATGAGGAAGGAAAATTACCACCTCTAAGGACGCAATATACACTTCATATATAGGATTACTGACCACAGTGGTTGACGTTTCCGAAGGTTTAACAATAAATTCATCAATCTAAGCACTTCATTTATTCGTCGGATATACACATGTAGCTCCCTATTAAATTTCTCTCTGCTGACCATCCAAGCGCATACATCCCAGGCCCAGTGTTTCCCTGTTTAAAACATTCCGCTCAAGGTACCCACTTTCTCATAGACTTCTCATCATATCTACATTCACGTTGTCCACGCTTATTTCTCTTTTTTTCACACTCTCTTTGCTTAAAATTACGTTTATGTCGATTCCGACGTTCACATCTCCCACGTTTACAGTGTTGTCTTGTGTTCTGCCCCCCTCATGTGATCTCGCCGAAAACAGCATCGCTTAAAACCATCCCCTTTGGTCTCACCTATTCTTTTTATTTATATCATAATTCCCACTCATGACATCCATATCAATACCACGTCACCTATTTCTCTTGTCCATTTCAACTCTACCAAATTTCTTTTGCCGCTCTTGTCGCTAACGTTGAACTCGTTTCGCGAATCCTACTCGCACTCGCACACAATGCCTCCGCGTTGCTCTCTCTTTCTCTCTCCCTTTTTATCTCTCTCTTTCTCTCTCACTTTTCTCTCTTTCTCACTCACTTTTTCTCTTTCTCTCTCACTTTTTCTCTCTCTCTCTTTCTCTCTCATTTTTTCTCTCTCTTTCTCTCTCACTTTTTCTCTCTCTTTCTCTCTCTTTCTCTCTCTCTCTTTCTCTCTCTCTTTCTCTCTCTTTCTGTCTCTCTCTTTCTCTCTCTCTTTTTCTTATTTTTTCTCTTCCGAACCGAGCACTACAATACCTGATAATAAGGTAATTTTCCGCATTTCAAACGTTGGTACCCAAATTTTAGCATCGATTTACGCTGATCTCTTCTTTCTGTTTCTTTCGCTAATTACTGTCCCTTTCATTTACCACTCAGCTTCCTCTCTGCTCGTTTGCGCATACGTTTTCGTCCATGCTCGTTCGGCTGAGGTAGCGGGAAAGCTGTGTTCCAAGAAACCACGTTTATAGAACTGTGTCTTACCCATAATACTAATTACATTTTGCACACAAACGAGTTACGATTCCAGCTCGACAAATGTACTCTTATGCCTACTTTAAAATAAAAAAACTAATTTTCTTTGGACAACCCATAAAGTATAGTTTTCTTTCCAGCCTTTGCATTGGGAAGAGCAATTTCAAAATCACTTAATACTTTCTACTCCTTGAAACTACACATTTCTGTTTCTTAGATACTGCTTCACTTCTAAGAAATTTTACGAGTTAACTTCCAGGAATAGAAATATCCACGCTAAACGAGAAATTAAATTGTATGTTTTTCCACGAAATATAAAAAAGATATTAAGGTAAGGAAATTATTTGTTTTTTATGACACAAAAGAATACTATGGAACGGTTTTATAGGATATGAAAGAAAAGCACAAACTCTTCAAAATGTTTTCATCATATTTTCTCAGAATTGAATATACTTCTTGATCTTGTATAAATTGGAGATGTATTTAGAAAGTTGGGATCCCTCGTCTTGGTAATAAAAAGAGCGCTTGTTGATATTCTAAATGTGGGCGAATTTATTTTGTTTCCTCGTAGTAATATTACTTCGAGGAAACGAAGGATTTGATCCTCAATTACAAGAACAACAAGCGATTCTCTCTTCCTCACCTGCTATTTTATTTTCTGTGTATTTTTTATATTTTTACGTAACTACACTATTTAAAAAAATGTATACATGACGACCTTTTCTAGGAAATCAACTGATGTGTTTCCCAACTTCAGTGTTTATTGTACTATTCCCTCCAGTTTGAGCACTTATAAAGCACTTGCGACAATGCTCTACAACCATTTAAAGAGACGCCGATGGGGCACCACGCCTGTCATTTTTGTGATACCTGATCAGTAATTCTGTTTGAAACAATATATTTAATATTGCTTATTGTAATAATTAAATTTTTAAATTTTAAATTCTTCTAGCCTATCCTTGGTAACGGATAAGAGGTACCTTCTCCCAAGTGTGTGTATAAAGAATATTTTACGTTAACGGATAATCGCTTCAAAGTACACTTATTTATTTATTATTTAAATTTTCCATTTGGAAATTTTCAGAGGAAAAGAAGAGAGGCCCTCAATTAAAAAACTTTGTTGCTATTGAAGTTGTTGAAATAAAATTGTTTTGCATTAGCAGAGATTTGTATTCATTTCTGCATTCATGTGTACATGTGCTTGAAATGTTGGCATAATGTTTTTGGAAATTCAAATGTTTTCTGAGAAAATCAATCTCAAATTTCCCAATTTCAAAAAACGCTCAAACTCTATTTTCTCAAAAACTGTGCCAAATTGTTTCTGCTAACGTTTAAACGTATGTAGCTATATGCACTGTATTTTGCTGTATATTGTTGCCTTATTAAAGATTAGGCGCTCGTATTTTCTTCTAAATACCTTTCTCGATGTTAAAATGCACATTTCCAGCGATTTGTAAACATTATTGCATTTTTGAGTAAAAGTACTTCAAATAATTTCCAATAAAGTTGCTTGAAAACGTAAAATGTTTTTGAGAAATACAGCTTCAAATTTTGCATTTACTCTAACATTTAAACAAAATTTTGTTAAACACGGCTACAAATTTTTGAACGTGTAGGTCAAGGTTCTAACCTATAATATTCATAATTAATATTTTGGCTCCGCCATTAGGAAACCTAAAGGTTGAAAAATGTGGAAAAAGTATAGTTTGGGCGGGGAAAGACAGCATCTGGCAAGGGCATCTGGAAGACCGAAAAGCTAGCCCAAAAGAAAGAATCTAGGAAACTAACTACCACGAGAAAAATGTGCCATTCTGTAGCACCACTAGTTTTTGACTTAATATCCAACAGGATGGAACAAATGAATGTGATGCTTTGCGGGCGGGCGTGCAAAACTACGAGAGATTCTTCATTTCATTACATACTCTGCACAGACTGATTCATTTTCATATGTGAGACACCGATGAATTGAGTTTGATTTTACAAATTAAGCTGTTTAAACAACACGTCGCTAAAATTCAATACGTTCTACATGATTTTCACTTGTGGAAGTATATAGCAATCATGGCTTTTGCACACCATTGATTGTCATTAATATTTTCTTTTTATGGAGAATAATGTTATAACAGTCTCTAACATTTACTCATGCGTGTCTCATTTGTAACAACAGACAAGTATTTCGCACTAAAATTCAAGCGGGCGCATAAGTGATGACCTTCCTATGTCAGACTTTTCAATGAACGCATCAACAGTATTTGCCCCAACGCGAGTCACCCCGCGCGGATGTGGATAGCGTTGCAGATTCGAGCGTGGGCGGAGCGTGGCGGGGCGGAGCGTAGCGCGAACTACACGGCAACGGGGGAGGGACAAGCGATGCGCGAGCCCTGTGCGCTGGTGGCCATCCGCCCCCGCCCCCCCTCCCCCACTTCCAGCCAGCCCTCCGCCCGCGTCGACCTACCGCTCGCTTGCGCCCACGCGGTAGTGGCCGCACCTCTCCACGCGCCCTCGTCACCCCGACGTCCCCACCTCTCCGTCGCTCCACACCCTACACTGCCGCCCGCCGCCGCCCCTTCCTCCTCCTCTGTCCCGCCAAGGCGCCGCACCGCCGCCCGCGCATCCGTTCTCATCCCCGTCGTCCGCTGCCACCGCACCACGCATACCGCCGCAAGCCGCCGCCCGCGTGCTTCTAGCCCGCCATCAAGGGGGCGGCGCTCGGCGGCGGAGGCGGCGGAGGAGGCGGAGGCGGCGGAGGCGGCAGGCGGTCTGGAGGTGATGAGCGTGGAAGCAGGGGCAGCAGCGATGGAGGCTCCATGCGACGGACACGGAGGCGATGGCGATGTGAACGCATTGCTTTCGTTTGGGAGAGAAAGAGTGGCAGTGGCAGCGGTATTGCCATTGGCAGCTACTGTGGCGGTTCAAGATTGCCCTGGAAGTTGTAACGAAAATGCCATTGAAGATGGTGTTGTCACGCGAAGGCGAGAGAAGCGATGAAGGTGGCAGTGAAGGATGTGGCACCAAGAAGGTAGCGGCAGTAGTTGTGAGCATGGGCGATGGAGGCAGCGTCGTTGAGTGTAACAATTGTCACGGACATGGTGGCGATGGCTTTTGCAGGGCTGGTGCTCACCTCGCAGGGCCGACACAGCCCGTCATCGCAAGGGACAGCCCGGGGCCCCGTTCCTCGGCACGTCGTGGAAGTTTGATTGGTGGCCGTTCTTTGCAAACGAGCAGGAGCTTCTCATCTTCAGAATGGTTGATAAGCGCGTTTGATTTGTGTGTGGCGAGGGAACAGTGTGTGAGGGCATCCTATGGAGAGCTACATGTAACCCGGCGGAGCAAATCTGAGTACGTCCATTACGATTTGGACTGATAAAACTGCCAATGCTCCATCCGTCGTTTGATGAGTTATACTTGTATGTCCCCACAGTAATAAACATTTGATTTAATGCGAGTAGGTAACGTAATGCTATTACCTATTCGTATTTATATAAGTACTAGACTATTCGCATTGAAAAAAAGACAGTAGTCTGTGCTAACCTGTAAATAGTCGTTGAAATTTAAACATTGTACGTGTCCACAAAAAAATAAACCATTCTTCTTCCATTTACCAAACTTTCACACGTTCTACATTACTGCATTAATACTTGGAACATGTCACTCTTACATAAACATTCCGTACATATGCAAGTAATAAGTCGAAAATGAGGATAATTGAAGTTTCATGTCTTCCAAAAATATTTTTCAATTGTTTTCTTATCATTCCATCATTCTATTTTAAGAATGACTTCCTCAGCTCGTCACCCGCATTCGCGATGTAAAAGATTTGAGTAAGGAAAAAGGGTACTCATGTGTACACTTGTTTTCTTTCTTCATGTATTGCTTTTCAGAACAATTGCTTACTACAATATGTATTCTGTTATGCAAGGAAAATCTCATTTACATCGACAATGCTTTATCAATAATCGTTAATCGTGTAATGATAATCCTTGGAATCATCAACTCAGATTCATTTCTTAAGAAGAGAATAAGACAATAATTACATTTTGACGTACTTTCACTTAATGACAGACGGAGAAATTAAATGAATTCCGAGAATAACTTTTGGAAATGTGCACTTATAGACACTCTTTTCCTCTTATCGTCTTCTATATCATTTCAGTAGTTTACATATATTTTGTGGCTCTCACACGCAAGCAATCTTGATAAATAAGGACTCTAAAAAGAGAATTTCATGCACGCGTGACTAATTGAACTTTGGCTAAAAATAAGAAGGATTTGTTTAAAAAAGGATATAAATATGAATGTCAAAAAACCCGCAACACTTCTTAGGAATTTTGAATCTATATCGTTTAATAGCTCCTAAACGAAGTTTTTTAGGGCATTAAAACTTGGAACAACATGGACAACATTAAGTAGCTTTCTCGAGAGTAAAAACTGTTTGTAATATTTTTGTGACTATCAAGGAAAGCGAAAAGCTGCCAAGGAAGATTGTATAATTAATTCAACTCCTGTTTTTAAGAAGCATTGTGAATTGTTTCAAGAAAAAGTCTATAACACTGAATAAACCTGTTTTCAAAATGTATCAACCGTCAATTTCAGTGATCATCATCTATACTCCCATCCTATATCCCATCCTCTTTATGTAACATATACTCTATACAGTACATTGAAGTTACTTTTTTAATTTTTTAAACAAATACGTTCGTTCCAACTTGCTCTTCTTATATGTAAAAGGAAGATAAAGACGAAGTAGAATTTAACTTTCAAGAGTTCTCGCACGGGTACGCTAGTTGTTATTAAATTTGCATACTATAATGAATACTAAACGTTATGACGGTAAAAATTATTCATTCTACGTGAAGGTAGTCTACATGTTTTGCCTTTCCGCTTTCTCCCGCGTGAACAGGTAAGGATGGCCACACACAAAACTGAGTAGTTGCATATTTGTAGGAAGTTTTAAAAAATGCACATTCTGTCATTTAAAGATCTGAAATTGAAGGAAAATTCCACTGAAAAGTAAATCAACGGCTTTAGATGAAAATATTTGAACATCTAGGCTTTTCGAACGTTGATGTGTTAATGAAAATAGGTACCATATCATATTTACAAATACACTTTTCAATATTCGAAGGCAAAATTAAAATAAATAGTTGCAAGCCATTTTTCAGAATATTTTGAAAATATTACAAGCCCTTCATGTGATGTACCCCCTATAATTAAAATTTCTTAACTATCCTCCGGAACAATAAACTAAATTTTACTTCTGGCATGTCGGACAAGTTAGAGTTCAAAATTTTCAAATCTAAATGAAATATGCGTGACACATATTTCAAGCCATCGATAAAGACACTGAACTATAGTATGACTAAGACTGAACTATAGTATAGAACGGAATTAGTTACTTACGAAACTGTTTTTGGCGAATGAAAGACATTTCGACGGGAGAGATGACGCTCAAGGAAGTCGAGTTTCGCAGTTTGAAGTGAGCGCGCCAAGAGCGCATCCCTGGCCAGCGCGCGCTCTTCCTAACGCCACCCCGCGTTTGACTCCCGATCGAGGCAGATTAGTGTGCGCTTTCCTCGCCATGTCCCTGCATCTGTTGCTGTGTGCCGCTGAGAAAGCTCGCTTCTCAAGTTGTGAAGACCAGAATACAGCGTGGGAATGTATATGTCTATGTGCTCACCACACGTATCCCTTAAACCAACGGTCGTAGGCCGGGAGGTGCATGCATACTCCAAAGGCACTTTCTTACGATTTGTTTACATTATTTTTAGTAGTCCAAATTCATGGAAATCTATTAGTACATAATCTCTTGGGGTCATTGGCCCTAAGCACGCAGGCAGCCATGTTCATTGGTGTAGCCCCAGTGCTTTGTTGATTTTGACGAACGCACTTCTTTAAGATGGCTTAGTCTTCTTTCCGAAACTAGTATGGGAAAGTTTATTTTCCCTTACCACAACGTAAGTACCGCAAAGTAAGTTTTAAATTAATGTGAGAGTGATGGTAAAACTAAATTCCATGGTGAAAAGTTAATAGTGATACTTGAACTTTATGACATTTGAATCTGGTCGCGCTGCAACTAATAAATACATAAAAAAATAAAATATATTCCTTTTTTCTATAGACCACTGGTCTCTCGACCAGGGGACCTGCCTAGACATACGAGACCAAAAAACTGTTATACATCGTATCTTAATATTTATCTATTATCTTATAATCTAAATATTTGTTTGACAATTGTACTACCTACACAGGTAGATGTCACGAGTGGGTTTTGAGGCCTGATGACTGGATCACTTCATATAATAATTCATATAGCTTGTAAAAATATCAATAAGAGAGACTTTTGTTATTTGCTCAACAACACTCCCTCCTACAATGGTCCATGCTGGTGCGATGAAAACTATTCCCGGTTTAGAAAACACCTATATTGACTGCATTTCAAACCTTTCGTAATGTTTGAAATATTATATGTGTTCTACAAACTAATTTTGTGATAAGCAACAGAAAATTCCATGAAAACGGAAAAGTTTCAAGGCTGGTATTTAATTTATAAATATAGCTGATCCAGTACTTTCTTCATTGAGCATGCTTCCTTCCGGACGTAATGTCTACATGCAATGATAGGGTTCATTGTGTCAGATTTTTCGTTTTCGTCTATCCAAGTTTTACCGGCTCGGCCATTAAAATTGCCGCTTACCACGTGATTCATGGCCACATATGGATGCATTGTACGCTGTAAATGGCACCGACCTGGTGGCGTCATGATGAACTAGATGGACTTTTTCTGTACCTCGACAGCAAATTCATCTCGTTAAGTGGCATCCTGTCAATCAGAATCAATGAAAGTTCTCAAATCCTCTCGTATTATCACTTGTCGGTGATGATCCACTACACTCCCTCTACATGTTTGATGCATTTTACATTTACATTTTGCTGCTTTAGAAGAGAGAACATCCACTCTCGCATATTATTTCACGAACAGTGCATAAATAAATTGAATCTTCTATTATCTAAACGTTACTCATTTTACGTTAGATGCTACTGAATAAATATGTATATATTTATAGTAAAAATTTTAATTTTCTTTCCTTTTCTCAATTAAAATAAATAAATTTGTACAACGATTTTGAGAATCAAAGTGCACTGTAATTATTTGAAATAAAAAGTACTCCTTTAATTTCAAAGGATTTTATTTAGAGATTAAAATATAATGTTAACCAGTTCGATCAATTGTATGTTTTTTGTAAAACAAATTTATTCTAATTAGAAACAAATAGTAATGTTCTAAAGAGAATATCACACTGTATTCACAAAATGTATGGTACGATATAAAAAGTTCAAAATAATAATGTTCACGTTAACGCTGTTAACTTATCTTTTTACATTGCACAAAAATACCATAATAATTATCACAACAAAATTCTCTCAGTTGGATGGGCACATATCGCCACAGTTTCAAGCGATAACAAATATTCCGCGATCGTGTCACCGTCATTTGGAAATTCAAAAGAATTGCTTCAGCCCTTCACTCCAACTATGCTCCCCGGAATCGATAGGCGCCTCAACCCCGCGCTCCATTGGCTCGGGCCGAGCACCGGCCCTTTCGACGCCCTCCAGCAGCCCTCTCGATTGCAAACTGCCGGGCACCAAACACGGCCCGTCCCATCGCCCTCCCGCCCTCGCCCGCTCCGCCCTCCCGCCCTCCCGCCCGCGCCCGCCCGCGGGCCAACCTCGCGAAGCCGGGCCATCGGCCTAACCGGAACAACTGCCCAACCCAGCCCAAATCTGTCACTACTCAGCCATTCGGCCAAACCCTTCTCCACCCACCCGAACCGGCCCACACGTTGCTCAATCGGCCCAAACCCTTGCCCAGAACCAACCAACCTGCCCCCCAGCACACCGACCGGGGCCGTATTTTCAACCTGACCATGCCACACCTTACTTCCATCCCTCCAAACTACCCCAAATCGCTCTACCCAACCCACCGACGTCAAGCCAAACCTCCACTCCGACCGGGTTTCTAGAGACAAACTTCGTTACACTCCAAGACTGTTGACCCGTTCATGAACCGAGCAGTGATTTGACATCTGCGCAGAGATGAGCGGGGTAGTCGTTATTCAATCATGGTTGAAAATTAGGACGACAACACGGTCTAAACAGAACGACCCGCCATTTCCAACCCCCAATCACTCTTTACATGCAATCTCGGGTCTAACGCGGCGCGCTGCCCCATTCCACCGCTACTGCCACTTCTTTCGCAACAGTGGACTTTGCTGCGCTGAAGTCGGCCCAAACCCTTATTCTGTGAGTGGCTCCACCCAGCTGCCTTAACCGTTTAGCCTGGACCGTTTCACACACGCTCAAACTGCCCAATGTCCCCCAAAGTTCCAGCCGGACGTACCAAACCCGTCCCAGGTGCTTCAATCGTATTCCTTTCAGATGGCCCGACTTAAACTTTTCCTTCAACCCGCTGATGCCCCTTCGTGGAAACACCCTTTTAAGCCGGCCGATCCGTAACCGCTAAACCACTCAGCTCACCTGCCGAACCTTCCCGCTCGACCCGCCTTACTCCACCAGCAATCCCATTCTTGGCCGCATTTGCTTATCTAACACATGAGACCTCCCGGCCCAGCCCCTCCAACTTGCCATAACAAACCCTTCAATTGAATCTCTCTCAGTCCTCTCAACCTACTCGTCCATGCCGTCCAACTAAACCAATGCTTGCGAAAACCCCAAAACACAACCAAAAAAGCCCTCCCCAACCCTGAACAAACCCCCTCCCCCATACCACACTGCCGAACAGCCTTCTTACCTCGCCCTGGGCAACCACCTGCCCAATAACGAACACGCAGACTGACGACGACGTACCCCCGACTGCTCCAGCCGGGCTTCCGCGGGAGTCTAAAATCAGGCGACTGAATCCCACAGCGGCTGCTCCCAATAACCGGCCACTACGCCGCGCTTCCCCGTTGCGCCCCCGCCCCGCCCCCGCCCCGCCCGCCCCGCTCCGCAGCCCCCGCCACCCACCCGCCCCGAGCCCCCCTGCCCGCCGCCGCCCGCCCCGCCCCACCCCGCCCCGCCCCGCAAACCGCCACGCCCCGCCCCGTGACTCCCCGCACACCCCCCGCCCAAGCCCGCCCCCGCCCGCCCCGCCCCGCCCGCCCCCGCCCGCCCCCGCCAGCCCCGCCAGCCGCGCACCGCCCGCGCCCCGCCCAGCCCGCGCCGCCGCGGCGTAAAGCCCGCGAGTTACACCCGCACGGGGGGGGGAGGGCGGAGGCGGTCGGCGAGCAGGCGCAAGGCGGGCGCAGAAAGCACTAACACGCTGACCGCGGCGGAAATGAAACACAAGAGCCGGTGCCTTAAAGTGCTGCAAAAAATGTCTCCGGCCGCCGCCCCCATCGCGCCGCAAGCAGCCGCCGCCGCCGCCGTCGTAGATTATTCTTCGCGGGCAGCTCGCGGTGGGCCTGCCGCGCTCTTTCGGGGTACAGAGTCGACTTTTGAGAAGCGATATGTGACTTCTGTGAGGAAGTATTCTCTCCGGGTCCAAAAACTAATTGGGACATTAGACCAATTTGTATAGTGCTTGTTAAAGCAGGGAGGTGATGGTTTACGTCCCGTTTGAACAGAAGGTCAAGTGCTGACCTGCACGTCAGCTTGCGTGGTTTCTACTCTTCAAGTATCTCCTTCAGTGGGCCACCGACGCTGCCGGGACAAGCTCTAAGCTCTCAACTGGCCATCGGATCCGTCCTCTTGTGTAGTGCACATTTGTGTGCGTGTGTAAGGAGGAGAGAAAGGTCAAAACGGGGACAAAGAGCAACACATACTTTAAATATCACCTATTTGTCATCTTGAAGGCTCGAATTTCATTCATAAGAAAGCCAAATGTAGTTATTTTATTTTGAACGTTCTTTTATGATACAATGGGATTAAATGTATTTTCCAAAACAGTTAATAAGACAATCATAATAATTTCTAAAACGAATCAAAGGAAGTAATTCGATGTGCAATAATGTACATTATTTTGTTAATGTTCAATTCAAATTCATTCACATGACGTCTTTGAAAAATTTGTTTACTTCATTACAAATAATATTCGAGGAAATCTTTCAGAAGCCAATGAGGCGAATAGTTCATAAGAATTTGAATAAAATATTCACATTTTACCTCTTTATTTCACGGAATGTAATATTAAGAAAGAAGGAACAAGGAGAGGGAAAATGGATAATTCAGTATCCTTCTTCATAATCCTTGTGTAGCACTTGTTACACCCAAATGACTCAACAATCCCTGGTTACAAACGTGTGTAGAATGGAGATCATCCATGATTCTCACCTCATTAATTTGCAACATTTGTGATTCATAACACGCAGAATCGCGATTCTCTCCACTGCTCCCCGCAGCGTGCAGGATGCAGGGCGACCACTGGGAGATATTGCGGCTGGCGACTGTGGATCGGCTGCGCCACAGGGAGACCTAGTGGAATCGTAGCGCGGAGAATTGTGGGCCACGGGGCCAACGCAGATCCGCTGATTGTGGGCGGCGATGGAAGTGAAGTGCAGTAAAACTGCGAGCGACGGATATGATTACGACGTTAGCCCCGTTTCCTCCAGACTAGCCATTTGCCTTGCTGTGCCTGTTTCGGAAGTGCTAAAGACAAACTTCTTTATCCGCAATCACTTTGCAATATCCCTTCGCCTGTGAAACGCGCTCTGTCCTCAATCCGGTCAGTTCCAAATGGTGTCACGATTTTGTTTAGATGAGTGATGTCGTTTAAAACGCATTTGGGGGTTAATAATTCTAATTGTGATGATGGATGTGCAAGCACCATTCTCGGTGAATTGTGATCGAGGAGGACCAGATAGACGCCCTAATTGAAATTTAATCATTGCTCTAGAACATAATTACCTTCATTGGAGGAGAATTAACGTTTGATAAGACAAGTTAAAATATTTACGACATGAACAGAGATAACATCTCAGACTTTTGTACACGGTCAGCATAAAACAGTAACAATCGTTGGGGCAACACAAAACCAAAGTCAACTTTTACTCAAACTTATTCACAGCAAAGTTACTCATAATTCTAATGACTTTTTAATTGTGCATGAAAGGGATAATAAGGTATGTAAAATGCATTAAATTCAAAATTTATTTCATTCTTTTAAGTTTAGGTGCTTTTAGAGACTTCAAACATCACGTCTTTAATATTGTGAATGCATTGGGTTGTCAAAAATCCACATTGTAATTTGTTTCTGTCAGTTTGTTGTAATCAACATATTTTCATGTTTTTTCAGCAAAGTATAGCTAATAAAAGTAATTTAGAAAATAACAATTATATTTGTAATATTTCAAATGGGTCCAAATTGGTGTTTGTAAAAGTAAAACTGTTTTTTCTGAACTAAGAATATGCAATCAAAGAATTGAGTGTTCGGAAGAAATTTTGGGATCATTTTGTTAAATATAGGTATGTGAAGTTCTTCATGTATTTGAAAATATGGAATAAAGTGGGGTGTCTAAATATGGTTCTCAGAAATGTGTACTTGCCGTGGATTTACTAGATGGTCTTCCAGCATTTCCCCAAACTGGACTGTAAATGTAATTTGGCCGTTTCCAGAAAAGCTAAATTTTCCATTAAGCAACCGTGATGATCGGGATGATCATGGTAGGCAGAACAGATTAAAGAATGGTGACGAATACAAGAGACGGACACGAAATCTATAATTAACCTACCTTACGTACTATATATTTTTAAATTTAATCAAATTTTTTGAATGACATTCTAAAGGAGCATTTTCATTAAGTTCGAGCGGATGTACTTCAAGGAATTTACCTCCTAAAACATATTTTTCTTAAAAATATTTAAGAAAAGGGAATATAAATACAATTAGTCCCTTTCAGAAATGCTTTTAGGATACACATGTGATATTTTTTCAGAGAAAAGTATTATAAGGTGCAAGAACATATTGGTTGCTGATCTCAGAAGCTTCGATTGAAATCTTTTAATAACTTCAATGACTCTCAAATGACAACTCATATTGAGCTCTCAAGTTCCGTTCTGTTTGTTTATATATGTAATTTTAGGTTGTAAAAATTGCAGTAATTCTATTTTTTGAAGGAGATGGTGAAGTGTTTGACAATCAATCACTAGCATTTTTCTTCTTGTTTTATTTTTTAGCGACTCGTAGGGACGTGTGTTTTCCAGGTTAACATTTTATTTAAATATATTCCACAGCACTTCATCGTGCTTGCTCGGTGAATTGTTGTGTAGTTAATTTGTTCTGGAGGTCAGGAACATTATTGAGAGTAAATGTTACGTGAGTGGATTTTGTTTTATTAACTTTTATGCACCAACATTTGAGCTACACTTCAGGAACATTTGAAATGAAATCTCTACGAAGAAAATGGAAGCTTGGACTAGAGTGAGGTAAAAATGTGTCTAAATGCAGAACAACCTTCCTCACCCAATCGGCGTTCGGAGTATTGTCTGACTTTCGCCAATGCACGTAAAAGTATTAACATTTTAATCATTCTAAGAATTGAAATCAGTAAGACAAAGGAGGACACAAGATATTTGTAACTTGTATCAGTTGATGTTACAAATCATAGTCTTGTTGACACCGTTAACAGACGAAGCGCAGAGGCGCAAGCGCGCACACACACACTCTCACATGCATACACACACACACACACACACACACACTCACACACACTACTGTTGTTTCCTAGAAGCATTTTGCTGATTGTCTACATTTAGAAAACCAGTTTTCTCATAGAGCTTTCTCAAAGCGAACTTTTGACAAGAAAATAATGCATTCCTTTTTGCGACATACCATCATTAATTACTTTTAGGTGTCTTGAAAAAAATATTATCTTGCGACAAAGAAATATGTGTGAAAAGTTATTACTCAATTGAAAAGCTGGAACAGTTTAGTCTGCCATTTATTGCGTTTGGTGGAGGGATCATATGATATATTGCTGCAAAAGTCCTGCAGTACCAAATTCGAACACTGTTTATTATTCAGCATCTCCTATAGAAGCTATATTGTGTCTCACTGGAAGACAAATAGTCAGAAAACACTCTTTCATTCACCAGATGTCGTAAAAATTTAGTTATCATTTTGCTATAATTACGCCATAATCTCCTTTGCCCCACAAGTCATTTAAAGTTTACAGTTTTGGATAATAGTATATTACATTGCTCATTTCTTCATGACAAAATTCTTTTGCTAATTTTTGCTATACCTCTCGATGCTATTACCTATTCACGTAATACATAATTTTCTCGATTTATTGAATTTGTGAGCAGGAACGCATTAAGTGACTTCTTTTAAAGTTTCTCGAAATTTCACACTTTTATTTGGAAAAACACATTGAGCGTCTTTGCCTGTACAGTGAAGAGCTTTTACTATCAGTATTCATTACAATATTAAAATTATACATTTCGTAACGCAAAAAAAGGAAATGTATGGGTATTTTCTAAATTACTAATTTGTTTCTTGAATAAAATATTTTGGTGAATTTCAGCAACTCTAAGATGCATGAAGTAACATGGTAGGAGTATTTGACGGTCGACTGGGTTCCAATACTGTACACATTTTTCAATGATTAAATGATAAACACATAATTTGCTTTGATGTAAATTTTGAATTTTTCACAGAAGTACCCCATTGGTAGCGCAAAACTTAAAATATAAGTGTTTAAAAAATATAATATACTGTATGCAGAGAGTAAGATCTAAAACGTGTAATTTTCATGTTGCAACGTGGAATTTGCATTGATTCGCTTGTCATGTAGATGGCCGGAGAGTACGTATAATATTTTGTTATATATGTTAATATAACATGTTGTTATTTTCTTCAAGTTCACAGCCATGATGTTAAATTAGATTATCGTAAAGAGATTAAATTGCTTAATACATATCGCATCATACGCAATGAAATGAACGTTCGTAACCATACGACCTTACGTAACTCAGATTTTCGTTGAGATCAAAATCATTCAATCAATAGTATTGACATGTATTGCTTTGTTTGACTGTCCTGGAAATGTTTCTGAATAGTCCTCACACTCGCTCAAGTTGCATTGAAAAGCCGTCTATTTATGTAACAAAATGTAAACATCGACTATATTGTGCTTCAAAAACTGTTTTGTAGTAATCTGTCAATAGTTCAAACATTGTTTCATAGCACAAAAAAAATCGAAGGTTGACATTCTTTATTGACAATGTATTTCGAATACTACTGGATATCACACAATGGAAAGAAAAAATAGAGTTACAAAATATGTTATACATGCTTGATTTTAAAATAATATGGTGTAAAAATTATGCATTTAAGTATTGTCTCTCAAAAATGTATACAAATTCAACATACAAAGCATATGAGCACAAAGGAATATATCGAAAATTATTGTTTTCAATACCTTTCGAAGAGTATTTCCGTTGAAGTCACTTCACAAAGTGGACATGATTTATTACAGCATGCAAAATTATTTAAGTAGGTAACTTAAATATAACTTCATATTCATTCAATAAAACTTCATGTTCAATCAGCCCGAGCAATAATGAATCCAATTACGATGTCAATTATGTAGATGTATGTCAGATATAACTTATTACGGCTTTTCCCCATAATTTTTCATAATATTGTTTATGTTCAGATTTCTGTTCTGAATATTTAATGATATATATTAAGAAGCATTGTAAAGTTTGTAATTGCCTTGATATACGTGCGTAGAATTATCAACTTCTAGAAGAACATTTCATGTCTCTGAGAGGACAATTGATACTTCGCACAGTTTCAAAGAGATCTTTGCGTTGCAATACTGTGTACTACACTACAGAATCGAAGTAAAGAAAGACGATTTATTTGTTATAGTTAAATTAACTACATGTGTTGTTGATTAATCGTGTGAATTACATCAAATTTTATAATTCATAGTTTAGTTAGAAATTCATAATTTGGAAATAAAGTAGTTTTAGGAAATTCGAAGAAATTTCCCGCTAGGTTATTTCCATACCCCTCTATTTGAGACTATTTAGTCAGGAATACAAAAAAACTTTGTCACGCAGTTTCCCACATTCAAAGCCATTCTTTTAAAAAATTACGTTAATGAATAAAATGACACCTTTCTTACAAAAGTGAAATTAGTTAATCACTAATGGACTAATTGTACTAATTGTCGTTGTACAAATTTGGTTAGACTAATTTGTAACTTTATTAGACGAACAACTTTTCACTGGATAAGCTTCATAAATCTTAGTACAACAATCACTACTGAATATGTTTCTCTTACCGCTGGTTATACTTTTAAGTCTTTCCAAAGAAATTCCGTGCAACTTTTAGAAATTATTGATGATAATGTGTATTAGAACGCAGTACTCTCGAAAGCGTTTTTTGTTGTAATGAATATATTTTAATGACATGTTAATGTCCGATTATTTCAATAAATTAACTCACTTTACTCACGATTCTGAAATGTTTAATATTCGAAGATCTAAATTGGGTTGAAGTGCTGAACTCACGTCGATTTACATTTTCTGATTAAAAGCAATAAATACATATTCTATTTGCAGTAAAATATAAGAAACCTGTTTATATTACATTATTATGCATTATATTATTATATATTAATTTAATAATATTTTTAGGAATTACATCTATATTTCTTCTCAAATATTTTTATTAAATCAAATCGAAAATAGTAGACTTTCTATGATTTCAAGTATATTTTGTGATATAGCTGGTCCACCTATTTTGGTTAAAGTATGTTAAAATTGAATAAAACAAAGTTGTATATGTATTCAACTTCATTTCCAAAACATTGCTAAGTTAACTAACTGAACATTCAGTTAAATTACGAACGTGAACTTTGAGTACAAAAACTTGACCTACACATGACTAGCATAACAAGTTTCGCAATGAAAGAAAGCTTTGCTAACATGAGGGTAAATCTGAGCACGTTTTTGAATGCGTAATTAATCTAACTAATCTGACTGAAACTGTAATGCATCTATTTTTCCTTACGTGTCCAAACTATTTCATTCCTTTGTAGTGAAGTTTTGAAATCGCTGTAATACTTCCCCACCTGGGCAGGCGCACGTGGCAGCCCACCCCGACGCGGGAAGCGCCGCTCCGCGCGAGGGCCGAGGCGCGACACGTGGGGCGCACGCGGAGGCGGCGCGCAAGCTCGTGCGTCCGGGGGGCCCGCGGGCAGTCGCCAGACGGGATCGCTGCGGGTAGAGACGTCTGGGACGCAAGACCGCACCGCTCGCCGCCTGCCGGCCGCCCGCCCCCCCGCTCGCTCGCCCCGGCGTTGACTCGGCGCGCGGCCGCCCGCCCGCTCCGCGCCCTCCGCCGGCGGCGCACGCCCGCGCCGCGCCGCGCGCGCCGCGCCCTGCTTTCCCCCCGCCGCGTGGCCTCCAATCGGCGCGCCCATCTTCCTTACGGAGAGCGCCCCTCGTGTGAGGGATGTGCTGCTTGCCACACCCGCGTTTCTGCGGTCTGGGGACGTATAGGAAGACTTGTTTGTGCTCCTTCCTCCCGATCAGGGCCCCCTCGTTCAGCAGTGTGCTTCGGTGAAATGATGTAACAAGATCCGCAAAAGAGAGCAAATTTACGACAAGAAAGAGTTAAGTTTTTGTATTCCTACACACGACATTGTTCCGTTCGCCGGCAGAGGAGCGGAGCGGTGAGTTGGTAGACTGAGACGAGGGCGCCAGTGCATCGGCAGCGGAGTGGCGTTGCGAGCGCGATGCGCCAGGGGCGACCCGCGCCCGTGTAGGAGCGAGCCCGCCCCCGCCTCCGCCCCCGCAGCCGCCATGGGAGGACGCCGCCGCGACGCCCCGGGCGCCGCGCGCCCGCCCTTGCTCCTCGGCCTGGGCGCCCTCGCGCTGGCGCTGCTCGCCGCCGACCTGCCCGCAGCCGCCGCCGTCCGCGCCAACCACGGTAGGTCGCCTCGCAACCCCAGGAATTCGCTCGGCGACGCTTGTCCTTTCGGTCGCAGGATGCGGTGCCTCCCTGTGCTCCACAGTGCCACGGCAATTTCATTATTACGGTTTTGGCATTTATGTGTCTCATTCCTTTCTTCAGTCACTCGGTGTGTGATATTCAGTGATGTGAAAACCGTCGTTTTATAAATGTGCTTGATGATTGCACGAAGGAGCGTGCACTGTAAGGCTTTTATTGCTGTGAATATTGTGTCTTTCTGTGCGTGTTAGTGCCATGGCACGTTTGAATAATGGCATCTCCCAAGTCTGAATACTATGTTCATAGTCTTACGATTTCCCTCTGGATGTGATATTCAGTGACGTGAGAATCGTTGTTTGGTAAATGTGTTTATAGTTAAACGCCGTTGAACTTGTCGACTGACGGGCATTGCGGTTTTCGAATGTGATATCTGCCTAACCTTGGCAGAATGCTGGAGAGTACCATGGCATTATTTTTATTTTAATTGTAAAATCTGATAACTGGGTTCATGTCTATATTTGTTCACTCTGGCTGTGGTGTTTAGTGACTGAGAGGCGTGCGTTGGGCGCTCCGCCCGTGGCCTCTGGCTGCTCCTGCCGTGGCGGAGCGGCCGGCGCGACTGGCGGCCCGCGGTTGGCCTTCGCGGTTGCTGGATGTGGTGTGTCCCTGTGCTTCGAAGTGCGTTTCCTTTCATATTTGTGTGTTGACCTTTGAAAAGTAGTATATAATGAACCTTTCTTTGAGTGTAATACTCAGTGTAATGATCGTCTGGTGAATGTGCTTTCGCGGCGTACGAGTTTGGTGAAGCTTGCTGTCCGAAGAGCTTTCGGTTGCTGAAAGTAGTGTCATATCGTGCTTAAAAGATCCAAGTCTTATTGTTCTATTTATTGGCCTCTGATAAGCAGTGTGTAATGAAGTTTTCCTCTAGATGAATATTCATTGAAAGTCGTTTGATAATTTTTGCTTGCATTTTGTGCCGTGCTCTTGCATGATACCTCTCTCACAGAAGTGCTGCGACCCAGATAACCTATGCGATTTCACTGCACTTAAAAAAACCATGTATTTTTTGCTTGGGACACTTACCTCTTGGGGGGATCATCTCAGAAGAGGCTCGTTATCGGCGAGATCATTAGCGATCTATGAGCTTACGGTTGCTAGAAGTTCTGAACTGTTGTTGAATGTGCAGTTGCCTTTTGTACTATTATATTTTTGGCCTTTTACGTATAATGTATAATAAGTTTTTTCTTTGCGTGTAATGGTTATGGAAAGTTTTCGTTGATAAATTTCCGTAATATATTCATTTAAGAATGGCTTTTGATTTAATTGAATTTATTTGAATAATCTATATTCTTTCGTAACGTTGTTTTGTTCTTAGCTTAATTTTCCAACTTATTTATTTGAACTGGTAGTAGTATGTGTCATGTTAGTCTTTCTCAATATAATGACGTATTACCTCCATCTAATGAAAAAAGTAAATTTTGTTCACCGTGAAAAATGTATTCATTTCTGAAACTGTTATCGAAATTGTAACGAAGTAAAAGTAGGGCTAGAAAGTGAATTGCAGACCCCAGAGAATATGCCAAGACCCTGATTGCTGAATAATTTATTTTTCTGTACGGGTATTGTATTTTCCTATACGTGAGCATCTTAGAAAGATTTCTGCGACATTGCAGGAAGCCGGGGCCATGGCTTGTCTAGAAGAGCGGTATTTGGTGCTGAACGCTTGTGAAACATCTCCCCACGGATAGCTCGCTTTCCACGACTCGATTGCGGAGTCGATTCCAAGTCGGGGCATATTACAGAGAGCGCTTTCTCTGCCATATCCCAGTATCTATTGCTGTTTGACGACGAGGAAGCACACTTCTCAGGTTCAGAAGAGCAGAAAACGATTTAGTGATGTCTGTGTTATCCCTTAACCCATGGTCGCAAGGCTGGTACATCGCCGGTAGACCTCGGCTCCGACGGGAGCTGTTGTGCCAGTACAAACACAAGAAACGCTTGAGTAACAATCCAACAACAAAAACACGGACGACGAACTTAAAGGAAGGACAGGAAAGTTGTTAAGTCGTTTTAGAAGTTCATGACTCTTCGAAACGCTACTTCAGTTTGAGGAAAATTGCCTGCCCACACACGCGATTGCTAATAGAACGTGTCAACAACATAAGTTGTATTCTAATTCTTTGATACTTCTTTTAAATAATGTTTTCCCATTATTTATGAGTTTCTCAAAAATAATTTTCTTGAAAATGTTTGGTGGATAAAAACCTTGTCCATCTTGTTGTTCTTTCCTCACACGATGTTATTATCTAGATTGTCTTATGGAAATTACGGAAGAAATAACGCAATTCGTATTTCAGTTTAAAGTTTCAAATAACTAATGGGAATCGTGTTCCGGTACTTAGCTGTATCGATTACCTTAACAAATATTCGCTCTAATGGCTTAACTTTATTTCTGATCATTCATTTTGCGCTGAGTCCGGCCAATATTCGTCTCATCCTCATTATTATAACTTTTACTGACCATTTGATGGTTATCGGTGGATGTTCGATCTTTGACAGAGTAATGTGGTTTCCTCAGTCTGTTCTTGATGTCTTCTCGACCAACATTACATGTTATTATTTCTCTTGACTGTTTAGCGCATTATGTGCATGTATGTCATTACTGAAGCTCTTGGCTTTAATCGATTTTTCTTCTAAAAAACTATTGTACTGTGTTCTGACTTCCTTTTTAACACAGTTAAGTGTTTGTTCCAAGAACGGGAGAAACTTGAAGAAATAAACAAAATTGAAATAACGATCTTTATTCTAAATAAGATAATGACGTGCCTTTAATTGTTTAGTTCTGCTTTAGTTTATTGCTTATTGTAAAAAATAAGTTAAACTTAAAAATGTTGTCAAACAAGAATACTTCAGTTTCGTAGTATGTTATTTGCAATTATTCTCTTCACCGTTTTCAATTGGAAAAAAGAATTAAATAAAAATGACTGCGGGAAAGGATCAATGATGACTTACGTCAAG
>BOPP01000087.1:3886114-3919740 GCA_017312745.1 Gryllus bimaculatus | reverse complement strand
TCTCCTTGTTTTCGTTTAACTATAGAAACTATAGATATTTCCATATTGATAATACATTCGGTCATCATATCATTATTTAATAGAATCAATTGTTTGTTACAGTATAAAATTTGCTATAGACAGAGGAAACTATATTTATGGGGGTAGCTCCACATTTGGATAGAATAAATATTTCTATAGAATAAATAAAGGTTTCTTTTGTCAGTGACTTCTCAGGATGATCATGGATTCTTCGATGCAGAATGAAGATGTAGTATTAAAACATATTTTGACTAGAAAATTTCAACAAGAAGTAACGAAGAGCAGTGGAAATTTGTGTATACTCATTATTTATTTTTTCTATTTTGTTGACGAAAATATCATTAAACAAGATTCATTTTATTGATTTTAGTTTTTATCTATTACTTATGTCTGGAAAGAATAAAAGTAAAATACTTATGCAGAATTCGTTGATTTCTGCAAGTTTTAAAATAATTTATTAATTTCTTGATTAAAAGATTACTAACCCAACAAAATTGTGTTACTGAATCAAGCTAGTAATTAAAGGACTTTCCAGAATATGTTCTACACTCAATGAGACATAACGACTTTTTTATAATTATGAATGCTACCTGAATAATATACCAAACGTTATATACAATAAAAGGAATCCGCCATCAACTATGCAACACTAAAGTGGGAGAAAGGAGTTGGAGGCAGAGTTTCGCTGCGTTGCATAGGAAAAGGGAAATGTTCGTTTAGCACTTCGTGACATTCAAATTTTTTACATTTCTACTTTTGCTGAAATAATACTATTTATTCAATCTTTTACAAAAACAAAATATTAATAAATTAAATTAAAAAATATATGAATTAATTAAAAAATTATCCTTATTAAAATTATTTAGAAAATTGTAAATTGCAACAACAAATAATATATTGTTGTCGATGGTATAGTGGTTGAATTTGTTACATTGGGAAGAAAGTGTCCAAAATTGATCTGTAGTACATTCTAGAATCCAATTAAATTGGCGCTTTACACTCTTTGCTATGTATCATCCATGACAGCGTGTGCACGACTTACTGTAAGAATTTTTTTCATTTATGCGTCCTTCATTCACCTAAATTTCTATTATTACTTATTCTAAATGGGATGTTGTTTCAAACGATATTCATGTTGTTTTAAACGTTAATTATTTCAAGGACGCATTGCTGGTACGTTAGAGAAGTGCGACGGGTATTCAAAATACCGAGCACAGTAACGTACGAAGGTAACTATCGAGCGATGAGGTTCGGGGCAGCTGACTTCACATTCGGGAGGCCCAGATTCAATTCCTATGCCGGCCGTCCCGGCCGGGATTTTCGTGGTTTCCCTCGGTCATCGAGGCGAGTGCTGGGATGGTTCTACTGAAAGGCCACGAACACGAAACCAGCATCGGTAGCCGAATTCGTTGACTACATGAAGTCACGGAGGTTAATTGAGACATCGCGGGTTCCTGGTTGGGTGGCCGACTAGGAACCCCGGGATCAAACGACACACATGTCAATTGCCGTTTACGTGACTTATAATGAATGGGCAAATACAAATACATTATGGATATCCTCTAAAACAGTGATAAAGCCACAGCTATTTTAAATTGGAAAATTACGTTTCAACATTTTTCAATTTTTTTCATTAATCTCAACTTTGGAACAAACATATATTTTCTACACAGATTTTCCTCGCTTCTGTTGCTCTCTTTACATATTATGAAACTAGCTTAAGAAACCGTGCATGGATTGGGCATTAATTTTTCCGCATCATATATTAGATAGCTGGCGTACGTGGCTTTTGCCAGGTTTGGTCTATACATGCTTCACACTCGCATCAGTAACTGCACTTTTTTCGCGTTTTTTAGATGAAAACACAAGAAGTATACTTAGAATTTTAATTGAACATTATTTTAGTCTGTTAGTATCAAAATGAAGTGTTCCGCCTAATCTCGGTATTCGTTTCCACTATCTATCTAAAATAAATTATATTAGCGCCCTTTTCACTTCTGTCTATTCTCTAATGGATTCTTATCCACTCGGTCGTATCTGCCTTCCCTTCCCGCATTACCTTTTTCAGCCCCCAATCCCTCGGTCTACTTCAAACACCAACTAAAATAACTATACATATATATTGATTTATGATTTCATATGTCTTGTACACTAAATACATTGATTCTTAAATGCACGTCAGATCAATTTCTAACTTACGTTTATGATTAACATGTAAATGAAGAAAATCAAAAACAGATTTTCATTTTCAAACAGTTCACATTAGGCATAAAGTAAACAACCACCCTAATTTCTCTCTAAATAAACAGAGCGTAAAACTTCAAAAGTATTATTTATTTTAAGCAGTTGTTTGAGTATAATTGACAACTTCAATTAATTCCTCTTTTACACTTCTTATATTCCACTAAAACTCTAAGAACAATGGTTCTTCTCACAATTGATTTCTTTTATATTTTGTGAAGATTTCGTGTAACGAAAATCATGGTTTAGTAATTTTTAATTAGGTTTCGAAGTAACATTTTGACTTCCTGCCTTTTACTATTGATAGCTCAAGAGTATTCGTGCTAAATGTTGCAGCAATCACTTGAAAATTATTTTGCGTCGCATTCTTTATAAACAATTTAACTTTTATATAACGGGTAATAAAAACAGAAGACGGTAGAAACAGAATGGAAAACATAATTAAAGATAATTTACCTTATTACAGCGGAAAAACTCAGAGAAATGTAAAATTTAGCGTAGAGAGGCTGTGCAACGTGTAAAATATAATGTACAAGGCTGAATTATATTTTTAAAATGGACATTATTATTTACCTATCCTGATGAACTAACTTGATTTCATTACAAATTCTCACATTTTATGTTATAGTAAAATTATGTAAAAGGTTTGCACTGCTTATCTTAGCTAGTCTATTCCATATTTTACGGTTTTTCAAAAAATGTTTAGAGCTGTCCTATTCATTTTTACGTTCTGAAAAAGATTGAAACATGCCATTTTTCTCAAGAAAACCAGTTAATTTGATGATTAGAAGTGAAAAATTACAATTAGTAAGCGTGGGGGATATCAGTGTTCAAACAGTAAGTTGCGCAACGTGCGCGAATCATAATTTGCGCACAACTCAAGACTGTCGCACTTGCTACGGTCTGGCGACAGTAAGCGAGTTCTTGGGTTCATCTCGCGCTCGATTTGCGCATTTATGTTCAACACGTCTTGGGCGTAACAGGTTTCGCTCACACTTCGTAATGTTCCGCCCATTAGAAAGAAAAACAATATGTTTCACACACGGACAACAAACAGGCGACACAGTGTTTCGGCATAGCGTGTTGGAAATGAAATTACATTCTCTTAGATATGGCTTTCAAGTTTACGTATTCTTTCAAAGAATTTGAAAAGAAGTGAAAAACTTCTTATAGTTCTTTTCATTTAAACTGCAGGTGCTTAGATTATCCTAAAACAAGTCAAAAAATCAACAAGAAAGTATTGGACAATCATTTTTATCCTTGAGAACTCCTTCAAAGGTTTGATGGTGGCAAAATACAGAAGCCTTTACTCTTTCATCTAGTTGCAGCGTGATAATACCATTTCGCGACTGCGAATTCAAATCCACGACCCCACAACAATTTTTATTGACTATTACGAATCGCTACTTAAGTCGACATTGAAGATAATTCATTTACCGACGCTTTAAAAATATTTCGAAAGCGAATAATCATCGAAGAACTTAGTACCATTTATTCGGAAAATCAGTCTGAATCAATTCAGGATGCAAAACGAAACATTTTATCTTTATTCCGTTACAAACAAAACGAAAATAAATGTGATCTTACGAGTTGCATAGAAACATAAACAATCGTTGTGAAATGTAATAACAAAATACAATATTATTTTGTGCTGTTACAAAAACCTAACGAAAACGTTTTAGTTACGAGTTCAGCTATACGTTGAACTGCCAGCGATTGACCTGCCTCCCGAGCCCAGAACCCCCGCTGGCCTGTCGGTGGCGCCCCTAGCGGCGCCGCGAGTCAACTCTCGACCGTGGCCGCCGCCGTTGCCGCCGCCGTCCCCGGGGCGCGATGCTGGCGCGGGCGCGGCGCTGGTCGCGGGCGGCTGCCGCCTGGGCGACCGCCGCGCCATTACCTTGCGGGCGGAACGGGGCGGGGCGGGGCGAGGCCAGGCGAGGCGCAATTGGCGCTCGGCGTCTCGTCAGAGTGCGCTGGCCGGTGCCTTGCAGGTGCTTTGCTCCTCGGAGCGCGGGTAGGTTGCTCCTGGGGTTTTGGGATACGAATAACTGCGAAAGGAATCGTTCACTTATTTCTCCCGGAAACACCAGAATATTGCTACCAACATTTTTCAAATATTCCTATAATTTTACCACTCACTTTTTAAACATTTGCAAATAGCACGCTGAAGTCCATGTAGTATTTGCTCATTGCCTTGATTCTAGCTAACTTCGGGCGAATGTAACCAACAGAACCAAACTAAAAGCATCTTCCGAGATGTTGCCGGAAGGGCTCGTTCGTGTTTTACTCTGACCATTTAACAAGGGAGGTGCAGGGGTGCTAAGAGACATGGTAGAAGCAGCCGCGGTGCTTCGAGAAATGCAGAGGTGAAACCGACAGACGGCGCTGCACACTCCGCATGTCGCGCTGCGGCCTCTGTGGCGCTCTGCGTCGTCTCCTTTTGGGTTGATCGTAAACGCCTCCCGAGATAATGAGGCCAATGCGAGTCTTCGTTCCGCGCTTAAAATCTTTCCGAGCGTGTCTGTGCTCTTGAATTCGTACTGATACTAATAATTCAAACTGCGTTAGTGTTAAGGCAGCTCCACGTATTCGGTATCAGAGGATTATCGATCGACCACTCGCCGAATCGCGAGTAGTGAGGGGGTGGCACGCTATTTGCCGAACGCCAAACGCTTTCAGCGCTCCTCGGCTTCTCGGGATTAGGCGAGTAGACGCTCACTAGTCGCCGAGAACCGAAGAGCCGCCTTTAAGATATGCACATCCACACTAGAGAGATTCACATTTTAATTGAATTTTTTAAAATTTATCTATCATCGACCCTTAATCAGCACTTTCCATTGGCCCTCATTCTTGCCTTCAACATAGTCACTCTTGCCTACATTCCAGTGGGATAGATCCTACCGAAGACAGGTGATCTCTACTCCAGATGAAGCATTCCATAGGTCCTTGCTTAGATTGTCGCGCTGCCTTTGTCCGTCACGCTTTTTAGAAGCTTCGCTTGTTCTAGACAATGTACGTCATACCCATAGTAAATCAGCCAGAGCGCTAGTTAGCAAAACAAGTTTCTCCATGCAGAATTTGAGTTTGACAACATAGTTTAGCGCCTGGCTTTCTTCGCTGCTCTCGCTTGCTCCGTCTTCAATTATCATTAATTACCTTACCACCACCGTTACATTTCCAAATTTTTAATCGTCCCAAGAATAGACATAGTATTGGGGTCGGAATCGTAGTAAAGATCAATTTTGTGTCGTTTGGTTTGGTTTACGTAACCTTCTCTTAGCCCGATCCTCAGTTCAGTTGTGACTTCGGCAATAGATTGGAGGCATTCGATGTGTTTTCCTTTTGTAGGGTGATATTTATGATTTCTGCAGGTAGACTTACGCAACTTGATTATTAATAATATTAATAGAATGTTACTTAAAATTATTTTAAAATAATAATAATAATTATTATCATCATTACTACTATTTATTATTATTATTATTATTATTATTATTATTATTATTATTATTATTATTATAACATGTAATTAAATATTGAGAACTGAGAGGGCTATGAAAGTTCGTAAGGAGGGTAGCTCTGGTTTTAATATTCGAACGTGCTGTTTTAATGATTCGTTCTTTCTCGTTGCAGTCATTTTGCTAAGTATCTACGTGATATGCTATTTAAAATCCATTCATTTCTGGAGCTATTTGGTTGTAGCCAAGCAATTTTTTCAAGTATCTCTAATTATTTACGGTGTTGCATTAACAAGGAAACAAATTTTAAAATCGTTTTAAACTACTTTTAAATCATACGATGAATCGGTATAGTGGATTAGGAATTCTGTCAGAACACGCGGCCGACCTTGCCGAGATCTCTTGCATTATTGGCGATTGCCAGATGACTGACGCCTAGAGTGCTTACTCTGTCGGCTCTCCTCCCCAAGCGAAGTGCCTTCGACCGCTGTCGCTTCCTGTTAGAGACCCGCACACCCATTCTCACTGCCCTCCTCCTCCGTCATCAGCTGGTGAGATCATCCGTGTTAACGAGACCACACTGGACTACGGGATTATAAAATATTTGGCAGCCATCAAAATCTCAGTAAATATTGTTTTGACTTCTATGACTATTACTATAAAATTCCTAAATGTCTCAATATTTTATTTTTTTAAACGTTATACAATAATGCTTATATTGTAAACAGTAACTAATTATTTAATTAATTATTTTCAGTTTATTTTTTTCCATCCTGATGTGCTCGTTTTGTTATATGAATCTGAATATAGGGTTTATAAACTTTTGCAATGACAAAAAACGTTTGTTACCTGCAATAAACAGAAAATGCTCGCGTCTCGACGCGCAGTCGCTGTTTCGCTGCTCTTTAGCTTCACGAGCGTCCGTCGCCGCCTCCGTCACAATCACTTTCCGCTGACTGCCGTCCGTTTGATGTCGTTCTGCGCGACTGATGCTCCTGACTTCAGCGCCAGTGGAGTAGCTATCGATTATTGCTTTGCTCGGATTCGCTCTTGAAATACCTGGCAGCTAATGATTATCAAGCATTGATATTTTCAGTTTGTCTTCTGAGTTCGTGAAATATTTAATAACATCATGAATGCATGACAATCAATAATGAAGAAACCCATAATTTGTTGTACTGTTTACAAATATTCTTAAAAAAATTCATTTTCAAGTAATTCTGTTTTGAATAGAACCTTTGTTAACGACGTTTCAAGAGCTAAATTACTAAAAAACTCGTTTAGTTTGTCCATGAAGCTCCAAAAAATACGAAACCTTTGAAGGAAATATTTCATAATCAGTACAATGTTCACTCGTGAAAATCCTTGTACGCTATATTTAAATCACATCTTAATACAAAAACGATAAAAATATCATTAATTATAATTTATAGTATTTACATATAATTTATTAATTGTATTAATTAATTATAAATAATAAGTAATTTTCTTTTGTAAAATCAATAATATTAAAAGCTATAAAAAACCTCAAAATATTCTTAGAGGAGTACTATTTATCTATATATATATATATATAATTATATTATATATATATATATATATATATATATATATATATAATATAATACATTCATTTTTAATAGTATTATTACATTTAATTAGGATCTTGACCATGGGGAATAGTGAAATTAGGTTTCACGAAAATATGCATACTTTTTGAAACTTTTATTTTGATCAATTTTTCAGTGTCGAATATTCCAGGGATTCATTAAATAATAGTAATGGAAATATAAAATTCAATATACAAGGTAAATAAAAAAGTGAAATTTGCTCATGATTAAAAATTAATTATATAATTATTTATTATATTTATGATCAATTAATAAGTCATTATCGCTTATTACATATTTTCAAGGGAAATTAATAGAATGAAGAATATTAGTTAATTTGTGAAACAGTCAGAGCATCGTTATTTTCGCATTTATTTTTTAATATGAACACTATTCAGAGGAATATATTTCGTTGAGATTATTAATAATTCTGGATTTGTAACGGACACAATAATAAATCAAAATTTGAATTTTAAAAAGAACGCTGTCTGTGAAACTTTTGAAAATAGCAGTTTAAAATCTGTATCTTTTGGTAAGGTATTAGTAAAATGCTGTGACATGTACAAAAATTCGTTCCCACTATTGGCATGTGATGTGTTTGAGAGGCAATCGTGTCACTGGTAAAGTAAATTTTCCATATCAGGTTTTGGAACATAGTTCTATGAATGAAATTGTATCTGAGTGGCGCAGAAGGAACACAGGAAAGTAGAATATTGCGTAACATGTTTGAAAAATGATGCATAGTCACTAGTTAGCGTACAAAAACAAAAAATTCACAAGGTAAATGTGAAACGATATTAGATCAATGCGCTTGCTGTTACAATGCGATTTGCTCGTACTACAAAGTCAGGTATACCGAGAGCCAAAGGTCGGTGTCGGTGTCAAGGTCTAACGGGGGATCAACATCGCCAGCTCCCGAGATGTAACATGCACTTCGTTTACGGGACAACGTACCACAGCAGTTGTCGCACCCAAAACACAAAATGGTCATGATCTCCAATGGGTTGTGCAACGGTGTTAATCAAAATCCATCTTATAGGAAATATTTAATTATTAGAATAATATTTTCTTTTATATTTCCCACTTCTACAATTTCACATTGCCGTTGGTTAATACGAAAAGTGCCATTGCATTTCATGCACTGCGCGTTACAGTTACGTGCAAGTGTTATTTTCAAATCATGAGTTGGATGTTTGAAGCGGCTAGAGCATACATATCCATCCTTCTCAGCACGATTCGCTAACACTGTTCATCAACGTTTAGGCCCAAATAAATCATTCATTTACTTATATAAGCCTTCTTGAGTTAATAAAATAAATTAAATTTATAAAAATAATCAACCTATTAATGTTTGCAGGTCTGCCCGTTAAGGGTTCGTGAGATCAATAAGGATGAATCAGTAAACAAATATTGAATTTTATATACCCTACAAAAGCAATAAGATGATGCACAAAATAGTGCCAATGATTTTGGCCGTTTTAAAAATAATAAAAAACAACAAATTTCGTGAATGTATACGCTCTTATACGCTCTCACTGTACTATCGCTCGGCAAATATATGAAGCGGTTAGGGCAGTCTCGCTCCTTCCGTTGCACTTAGAAAGTTAACCGGTGATCGATGCCTGTGACCCACCCGATAGCCAGAAAATTAGTCAATCGAACCCTTGCGTACACTTTACATTCACTTCCTTAGCTGACATCCACGTCGATAGCCGTTCACAACCACTTACCCGACGTCCAAAGTCGTCACCTTCATTACTTAGTTTTCCTATTCCTGCTTCTTTCGTATCTCTTTGCTTAGAACTCAAAAGTATGTTGGTCAAAAGAGAATTTATAGCAGTGGATGATAATGTTCTTCAGAATTACAATATAATAAACACGAAACATGCAGTACTCATCAAGTTGTTCTATTATTCATCAAGTCCTTTCCTATTATCTTATTAAAAATATACAAGACAAAAAACGTAGGTATATCATTCAGCTTTTCAAAAACATTGGTGAAAGTGGCAATGAAACTATGATTTTAAGATGACTTCCAAACTTGTAACTGCTGTTATTCCCAACTACACTCCAACGATCAAGCTCTCCTTCTACAAGTCATTTAAGTGTATTTGTTGAACAGCAGGGTATGGCTTCGTTTGCAATCCTTTTGAATTGCAAGTTATAGAATTAAGTAAGCATTATCAGCAATGAATCAGACTGTGACATTGCTGAAGATTCCAGACTTTTGAATAAAATCTCCTAATACAAATGCAGCCTCAAGTAGTAGATTAACAAATAAAATGTATTAGTCTCAAAAAACAGAAGACTGTTTACAGTACGATAACAAAAGATATATAACAAGTTCTATGTACTTTCCTGATGTAAAGTGTAAGCAAAACATTTTGAGATTGATGTATATGGTTAAAAAACTTTAAAAAACATATGTAATTTGCCTAGCCGCTCTGGGTATCAATTTCAATGCTTGATTGTTATGGCAAGTATGAAATGGTTCCCCACAGAGGCGATGTTAACTCCAGCGCAACAAAGCACGACGCGCACGCATCTCGCCCCTCCCGCGCCAACGCTTCACTATGGCTCCGCGCACCTTCCTCATTGTCAGTGCGCAGCTTTCCCTGTCGTTGCTCATTTGATGCGCGCTTTCTCTCTGTTCTTCATTTTTGACCCTACCACTGCCCCAACCCTTTCTCTCCCATCATCGTTCCTGCCCTCTTGACACCCTACATAGCAACGCCTTCCCTCCTATTACCCTGTCCATTCCTGGCTCTTCTTACTCTTCTTCCTACCCTGTTCTCCGCTCTTTCCGCATTCTCCACGCTCTTATCCTTACTTCTGCCCTTGCCCCCGCCCTTGCCCTCTTGCCGCTCCCCTCTTCGCGTCGCTCCTGCACATTGGCCGCTTGCATTTGCTGCTCGCTCGCGCCCAACCGCCCTTCGAAGCAACTGCGTGATTTTCTTGATGAACTGCGAGTGCATTTGCTGGGCTGCAACAGCTCATTTGGGCTCAAGGAAGCAGGGAATCAACGTTCTTTTTCGCTCCATTCAAACAAGATTTTTAACCTTCTATTCTTAGACAACTTATCCTATTGTTGACACACAGATGTAACACTGTTAATTTTGACTGAAAACTGATTATTCTTTTGCTGTGGTAGAGAAAGAATAACCACAATATTTTAACAGTTAAATAGTTTAGAAGTAGTAATATAGTCTGTTTTTTAATTGTTTCATTAAAATTAACTAATCTTTCATTAATTAGATTTTCCACAAACGTAGCATTTTTTAGTGTACACAATTAGAAAATAAATTATTGCAAAAGATTCTGATTATTAAAAAAAGAATGAACTAACAAAACGTGTTGAACGTAATGGCTAATTTATTCTATATCATTAAATTTGGAATTAAAACATTCACAATTAATTAGTTCGTGGGATTGATTATACTTTAGCACATTTAGTTTAAATGATGGTACAACCCTACTAACAATCTTGAGGTAGTACTTCATTGATTGCTTCAGTTGCGCTTTTCTTAAGTATTGGCAGTTAATCAACTTGCATATGCCACCTTTCTTTGTATACCTGGCACGGTACCTAATTGCCCCTAAAACACACATAAATTCAGTGAGCAAAGCTAGAGTCAACAGAACTCTAATCATTAAGGTACTCGTCAAAGTCCAAATGTCCTTTTTCTCAGAAAAAATTGGAATTTTTACTTTTTCGTTGTTTGTTGTGCATTTAGATCTGTACTTTTGAACCCTAAAAACCGTTTGTTCCAAAATTTGTTAGTTTTGGGTTTATTTGTAATTTTACGATTGCGTGCACATATGCAAGAAAAATGGAAGAAAACAAAATGCAATTTTTCAACCCTTAGTACTTTTTATTGAGTTTTCACGAATTGTTGGTTTGTGATAATCCTTCAGAACAGATTAAGCGGTCAGGATGTGGTTCTGTAGGGGAGGCCTGCTCTATTCTTTGACCGACAGCCGTGCCAGCAGGCGGTGGGCGGTGGGGGAATTCACGTTGTGAACGTCGAGCACAAAGCGAATGCGCGTGGCGGTGGGATGTCCTGGGTTCGATAGCGAGAATGATTGGATATTCGAAATGGCGTCAACGCACCGTCACGCGCAGAGCGCATGCGGTCGCGCAGTGGAGCGGGTTTTCGCGGTTTTCCACTCGTCGGCAGCGCTGTGCGGCGGGAATGGTGCGTACCGCGGGGAGTAAACTGTTCTGCTGTTCAACCGGCTGTAATGAAGTGCATATGCTGTACGTTTTTGATGAGAAACTGCATGAATTTAATTTCATGATTATCTGCGGAGAAACTTCACCTGCCGAGAAAAACGGGTAATTTTAAAGTGGGATAGAAAAATAAAATTACGAATTTCTTGAAGAAATGGTGGACTAGTTACTACAGCAGTACCAATATAATAATTTTGTTTCAGAAATAGGCCTTGCAAATAAGAAGAGAAAACATGACCATTAATGATTATTTTCTCGTCTTACGTTTTCGTAAAAAAATGTAAAATAGTAATAATGGTGCATTACACGACCATCTGTAATCCACCATTTGTTCATAGGATTCCGTCCGCAAATTTAAATAATATTATATTAGTTTTCCGACGTTTCGGAGTTTTATTTGTGCACCATCAGGGATAATTACATCAACAACATGGTTATCAAGAGTAATAGAAGCACACACAAAAAAAACAAAAGAAATTAAAATAAAAAATACAAACGAGACATATCTTTCTGAGTTAGGGAATATTATACAATCATGGTAAACATTGTGACAAACTTCACTACACTCTATACCACACGAACTGTTAGGATGACCCATAGGATGGCCAACCTACATGGTCATGGTGTTCAAAAGTACGAGCTTTACACCCCCTTGCAGTAAACCAATTTCCGGAACAACACACATCAAATAACTTCTCAGACTCACAACAGTATAATATACATGTTATTCTTAAGATAAATGATAAAAATATAGAATTAGTCTGATATCCAGTGACATGTCATATAGTTTATTGTTTTTATTTTGTTTATTATTAGTTTTTAGTCGCGAGAGTCGATATAGATCATATCCTATCAATTGCGTTCCCTGGGAATGTGAAAAAGATATTTTGATTTTTGGGGGGTTTCTTTACACAAAGTCTCCAAAACATCCTAAAACGTTTTTTCCAAAAAAGCCCCAAAGTTTTGAATTCAGCTTTGACTCGGACAGCTTACATTCGGAGTCCAACTTGAAGGTCTCAAGGGATACAACTACAACTTTTAATGTGGTTGCCGGACATATTAAAGGGCGATCCACTCCTGACGTATTGTTGAAATCGGCACTTTGTGCGACTGCTCTGAAACGGGGGCGAGAGGAATAGAACCATGAGCGATATCAGCATTTAGCATAAAACTAGTGGGGCTACAGAGAGACCTATTCATTTTGCATTTTCTTTGGTCTCGGCTAGCTATTCGGACTTCCCACGTACTCTTGCCATTTACTTACGCCGCCCAAAGTACATTTTTTCGAAACTTTCTTAATTTTTCGGTTTTTCTAATATTAGAACTTAAATATTATTTTAAGAATATTACAGAAGAGTAAAACCTCGTCCTAAATGGGAATTTTCTTTTAAAAAGTAGAAGCCATTTTTAAAAAACTGATGATTAAGCGCTACTGTAAATATCAAGATCTTTTTCACAAAAAATTGACTTTTTGAGAAACTTCTTTCGAATTCATTTGAAGCACATTGTCACAAGTACAATAGTGTTTACAAATTTCTGGAAATGAGCATATTAACGGCGTGATAGATGTGACGATATGTGAAATTTTGAAAAAAACCCTTTTTCGATATCTGAGGATCCCAAAACGTTTATTTTAAATTTAATTAATAAACTACAAGAAAGAGCATCGTTATGAGATATTATGATTTTTGAGATATGAAATTCCACATATTTCTAAGGATGTATAATGTCGAAGCCTCGAGTCTATTTGAGCACTCTACGAGGATTAGTATTCCTGGTTGTCACAATTCTATTGGTTCGCTTGAAAAGTGATCAGAATTTACACAACAAATTCCAGGTACAAAAACAAACCGTCCGTCGGGTGCAGTTCTCGGAAACGCGCCTGCGCTAATTAGTCCACTTCATTTCCGTTCCACGAAATGATGCGCTAATAGTGAGGAACATCGGCAAGTGGAATCTGAAAGGGAAATAAAACGTTATAAATTATTTTGACTTATTTAAGTTCGAGATACTGACTTAAATAATATAAATATTCAAAATATAGAAGAATGAAATTGAGAAAGAAAGTAGTTGCTTATTTGAGCTTATGAAAGTTTCATTTTCCTTGGCAATTGCAATTTTTCGTAATTTTTCCATTCGGGTAACTCTATTTTATAAATATATCAAATATATTCACACGTGTGAGTACATGTCCTACATGCGTGTCCGTGTGTGACATAAGCTTATGTCAGACGTTGGTTGTAGCTAGGGTTGCCACTTTCGAGATGGAAGCCACCCGGATATGATTGATTATCGGGGGGGGGGGGGGGGAGGTACAGTAAAGTAAATATTCAAATTCACAATCAACATTTATTATAAAATAATGCAGGACTTCTTTACGATTAATTAATAATACATTTATAATGTTAATAACACATTAATTACTACAACAATAATTATATTTCTGTTCGACTAGACATTTATCACAAAATGAGTATTCTTCACTAATCACAAATTACCGTTTTGCTATATATTTCCATGTATATTTTTATTAAAAAAACAATAATTGTCTGCATTTTCTGTAATTTATTGAAATTTATATGAAATCATTCGATAAAATAAAATTATTCAACACAGATTAAACACTTTTTTAAAAGGTGAAAAAAGGTATTACATTTTGTATATAACCCGGAGATTTTCAACAGTAACCCGGAGCCCGGAGATTGTCTATGAAACCCGGAGTCTCCGGGTCAAATCATAGAGGTGGCAACCCTGGTTGTAGCTGATACTTTCTATGGGTGCGAATATTCTGGTTACTACTTCCTCTCGTCTTACAATAGAAATTCGAGATGCCAACTAATGTATAAGATTTACCCACTTTTATGTTACCGAGGGGCCGACAATAAGGTTTTTTCTGGCAAACATCTACCGCTTTCCGGGACTCGATTAGAATACTTTCTCCTCTTAAAACGTAAAGGCGAAAAAGTATGTAAATTAAAGGTAAATTAACTAAAGCTATTTTTTATAAAATTTTCAAAAATAATATTATTTTTCTGTAAATGACTGTTCTCAACATAAATTCTCAAAATAACATGATTTAAAAAATTGTTTAAGAAATAATATCCAGGGGAGAATCGCGGATCGGACATCTAGAAAGGATGGACAACAGAATGGAAACTGACAGCTACGAGGTGTAAAGACAGGCCAAACCAAAATGGAAAGATGACGTTGTGGAAGACCTACGCAGAATGAAAATGAAGAATAGGGTAAATATGACTGAAGACAGGAAGAAGTGGCAGAAGATTGTTAAGCAGGCCAAGACCCACCTCGGGCTCTAGCGCCAACATAAGAAGGCATGATTCGAAAATTAATCATAAACGTGTAAATAAAAGAACAGTCGTGATGGACTATTATTATTGACACAATACTAAAAGCAATTTCCAGCACTTTTCTTCAAATGCTTTTGGACTGTTCGTTCACCTTCAGAGTATGTTAATGCCTTATTTTAGATTGAACAGAATTTTCCTGTCGTGTCCGAAATCTGCTCTTTTGACAACTTTCTTTAATGGTGGTGTGATAATGTTAGGTTCGAATGATTAATTGATCACCTGACATCACAGTTTACTAGGAGTTTCATTTAACAAAACACTCTAGTCTAGGGTCGATTTGAATTCACATACATTTAAGTAAATCACAGCTAATGAACGGGTAAAAATAATTATGTTCGTGAGTCACCATTCCATATAATATGTTATGTAAAATGCATAATATATTATGACTAATGTATTATATAATTGCAAATTTTCCCTTCTTTTCACTTTAAAAATGATATGCTACAGCAAGGAACTGCCCATTCATATGTCAGTTCAAAGCTAAAGTTATTGATTTTGCACTCATAGTTTTATTGTAGATATATTGTGTATTTGTATTTTCGTACTAAACACTATGTCTATTATTACCTTAAACGACACATTTTTTGTTATCGTTTCTGGGTACGATTTTCAACTTTACTTTTACATAAATGTCTTCATCATGTAAAACTTACGCATCACCTTGTGAATGCGAAGCCAGTTGTGGATCCGCCTGTATACGTGCGTAGCTAGTCAATAAAAGTAATTAATCTTGTCAGTATTAATTTTAGTTGAAAAACAAATCATTCGCTGATGGCATCACTGTGTAACAGGAGTTGTTCACACGCATTTCACCGTAGATATTCACGACAGGAGAGTTCGCAACGACGTGGAGTCTCCGTGTAATTTTTCTCCCTCCGTGAAAAGGTCTCTCTACATGGATATGATGCATACATTCTAAAAAACGATACTATACATTTACCTTATAGGCTTTAAACGTGACTACAAAGAAGTTGGGGCGTGCATAAGACATGGATGAGTCTTTACAGCACTTTGTGCAGTATCGACATTCCGTTTGACCCCGCATGATGTCTCATGATAGGCAGAGTGTTTACGCTTACATTCTTAGAATGACTATATAATACATTCGCCGTACATTAATTAAATTCGAACTCCAAAATGTTGGGCCTACCTTAGGGATCATCGTTTAACATCGGAAAAATTTCACCGTAGGTCTTCACAAACCTTCATTGCAGCACTGAACTCCACTTGATTCCGTGCGTTTATCTTACGTGGACAGGGTATTCAAAAATAAATTCAAAGGAGTCAACGGTAAACAAATCTATCCGACGTTGCATTAAATTCAACTAAAAAACTTGGATTCGTCGAGAGGTGATCTCGTAGTACGAGAGGTATTCACCGCAGCTCCTCACAAACCTTCGCCAAGTCCGAATCCCTCTCGCGCGCGCACGCTTGCCCCAGCCGGGCATTCACGCGTGCGTTGCAGCGCTCCCGACAAGCGTTTCCTCGCCGCTCGACGCGAGAGCGCTGTGCCGCTTCGCCAACCCGCCCTCGGCCTCCGCGCTCACCTCCGCGCGCGGGTGAGCGAGCGACGCAGCGACGCGGGGATTTCGCGCGGGAACAAACAAATCACCTCGTCACCGCGCGCATCGCGTGCGGTTTGCGCGAATCAAAAGCGTAAACCTCTGGGCGCCGCGGCGATCGTCGCACCGCACCGCAGCGCGACCCGCGACAATGCGCGCAAAGCGAGGTTGACGGATGAGTGATACCGGGCGCGTCATTAGTCCCGTAGGTGTAGTGCATGCATGCGAATTGTCTCCTTGTATGTGTGGTAGTGCAGTGGCGTTTTATTTGGTTGAACAAATCGTGTGACTACGCCCAAGGAAATAAAAAAATCATTTTTCACTTGGAATTGATGTAGGTGTTTTTCATTTATCCGGTCTTGTGTGGGGTCGTCGTCACAGATCGGCACCAGCGCGCCCACGCACCGCACGCAGGAGGCGAGCGCTGCTCAGGCCCTGGGCGAGTGTCTCCGACGTCTTCAGGACACATCGCGAGGCGGCAGCGCTCGAGCGCCACGTCCTCCACTCCACGACAAAGCGTGCGAAGGTGAGGGATCGAGATCCTACGGCCGACTGCTATTAAGCGGGCGTCCTTTCTGTTGCGCGTTGCAGCCTTTAGGGATCTTGCGAAATTGGTGTCTTTTTGATAAGGATAGTGAAAAGTGGATCAATGGTTTTAAATAATCGCTCTCCTACTCTTTCACGTGAAGAAAAGAAACAAATAACTGATAATCGGCGAGTATGTTTTAACCTGATAATAATGCAGAATTAATTTTTTTAAACGAGAACCGAAGAATGTGAAAAGCGTCAAGTGTGTCTTTTTAAATACTTTAAAATATTTTATTTCAATATTTGCAATAAAAAATACAACATCCTAATTGTTATTATTCTGCGACTATATTTCCCTCATTCTTCCAATATTGTTATTTAAAATAAATCAGAATTTTGTTAATATAATTCAGTTTTACTGTAACGAGAAAACAGTAGTGTGCGGGTTAACACATTCTTTCACTTCTAACGGCCTATATATAGAGTGCGCGGACGCCGTGTTGAAGTGTATGGGAGTGTGTGTGTGTGTGTGTGTGTGTGTGTGTGTGTGTGTGTGTGTGTGTGCTAGTAGAGGGTGTCTCAGAAGAAGAACGAAAGAGCACGCGGACCCCTTTGTTAGGGCGTTTATCGGGCATTCAGCCGCTAGCAACATAGGTAGTATCGAAAATCACGCTACGGTCGGGATTCGAACCCTAGAACCTCCCGATCAGAAGCACTGCAGTGGCATCAGTTGATTCCTTGAGCCACCTAAGCGTACCGGTTGAGTTACTGTAACTTGCAAATTGGAGCGATTCTGAACGGGGGGTAGGATTTGCGTCTCAATAGAGGATTGTTGATACCAGCAAGATACTGTGTCGATGTTTGCTACCCGCTCGAATCCAGCCGCTACCCGAAGGAGAAATCTAGCGGCCGGCTGCTCTGGTCTCTCCTTTCAATACCAGGCTACTGCGTGATCACTTTCTTAAACGAACCACGAACTGGGGGAGATCTTTTCTTGTAGTCCTCTTCATTTAATACATACACACATACACGAACACGCCCCTTACTACTACACATGTCGGGAGCTGCAACTGGCCTCAGCTGATTTGCATCCCTCTGGTGAAAGGTGACTCGACGGAGGAGGGTGAGTGGTAGATGGTGCCATGCATATTAGTATTTTACGAATTGAACGAAATTTCTGAAGTGGGAGACGGACGGGGAAAGCATTTGGCGAGAGTTATATGCTTTGTAACTGAAATATGATTGCTATATCCTCAATTAGATTAATCTGTCAATAGTGGCGCTAAAAATTAGAACGCGAATGGTCGCGTGTATTACAATTGTAATCCCTTTAAAAAAGTTGTATTAATAATATTTTACGAACGTATAGTCTTTTAGTTAAAAAACGATTAATGGTACCAAATAATTACACAATACTATTAAATATATTAGAACGTTAATATATTACAAATTCTACAAAATGCTACACAGAAATGAATGTACCATGCTTTTATAAAAGTATACTCAAATACATGCGAGTAGATGTTTGGTTTTGAAAAGTGTTATGCTCTATATATTTGTTCACTTGATACACTTTGCATTACTATTATTAACTAAATCAGTTTGAAAAAAATTGTTTAAACGTCTGTGGCCTCCGTTCGATAGTGTTTCAAGTCGTCATCAGATGAACATCTCACACAGGTTTTCTTAATGTGCTGTAGGCATACACACTGGTCACAATTTACACTACTGTCGAGTGCTCAAGTTGCGTTGATGTCCACAGAGATTCCAACGCTTCACGTTTCCCTTTGATGACCCCGAAGCCCTTTCTCAAATTCTCAATAGTCTTCCGCGTGTTGTTATTGCTGTAGGGACAGTTTCTCTCGATCCTCTTTTTCATTTCTGGTTTCATAAGGATCCTTTAACTCTTTAGTGGTTGCATGGACTGTATTGAGATCCAATATTATTAAGACGCTGTTTACTGCGAGAGTTGACAAACATTTGACATAGACTTTTCAGTACATTTCGGAGAAGAACTCAGCTACTGAATTATAGTGAAATGACTCGTGTGACAATTGCTGCACTAGCGATAAGCACAGGAAACAGCTCGGATTACAGTAGAAAGCCACGCGACCACTCGCGTTTCGGTTCCTGACTTAATCTAACGTAATCATGAATATCGCTGCAATCAATGCTCTGAATCTTCATGCAAAGAATAACAATGCAAAAAAATGACTAAAAGGGAATTTTTAAGTTTTGTCCTCCACATGTGTACTATAAGCAACTACTTACTGCCGTCGAGTATCCTTCGTTCGGTCGCCGTGCTTCGCAAGGCCCCTGGCGCCCGCGGTGGCGACGGCAATTTCCACGTATCCAGAAGAGGTTCCGGTTGCGCAATGTCAAGGGTCACGTTTGCAATGTGCTTCAATTAAGAGGAATATGAAAGCTCACCTTCGCCTGGAGATGGCGCCCCAACGCAGAGGAAGAAATCTAAAAAGATTAAGGATAACAAGAAGAGGCTTCACAAATCACAAGATATTTTTTCAGATCTGAGAAGTTTGTGTGTAAACGAAAATCTTATTTTCCGCGATAATCGTTAAGAAATAAAACATTTTTAGATGATTTTGTGAGCTTCACTTATTTTATCGGTGACACGCTTATGATTTTGAAATATCGGAAAACAAAGAACGCCGAAAAGTAAAGAAAATAGAAATCTCTCATACCGTAATATGCACATCTATTCCATTCCATTTTCAGCAATTTGTAAACACTATTGTATTTGTAACTTCATGGGAAATTTTTAGATTTTTTTTGTGCAAATTAACTTTGTTTCGAATTTATAGAGACACTTAACCGCAATTTTCTTAAAGTAGCTGGACATTTTTTAAAGAAAATTGCAACTTTGATTGCAACGAGATTTTACTGGTCTTTAATATTCATAAAATAATATTTCCATTCTATTATTAAGAAACCAAAAAATTACGAAAAGTGCAAAAAAAATTCATTGGGCGGCGATAGATGGCAGCTTGCAAGAGTATGTGGCAAATTCGTATACCTAGCCGAGACCAAAGAAAATACAAAACTAATTCGGGAAAGTCTGTGCCATTCTGTAGACCACTAGTTTTCTTTTATGACGATTTCTGATATTATCAGATTCATGTTTTTCTACTCTCTCAATTCTTCAGAATATCATAGGTAAAAGCTTTAGCGTATTTGAGACAAAATGCATCTATTTTTAAACTGGTCTTTCACTCTTCTCTATAGTTTTGCCATTCTGTCGAGAAAATATGATTTGCATAAAATATGACGCTAAGCTAACAGATACAACGGATTAGGGACGTATAAAACTTTCAATAAAAACACCACATTCAGCTACATGTGTTTTTATACCGGATCGATCCTTTTCGTTTGGTCTTTCCCAAGCAACAGAGGTTATTCCGGGAGGGCGAGGGAGGGCAGTGTCGTGCGAGTAGCATGAGGCGCAATTAGGACTCAAGTCCACGACTTCTCCGGGCCTCCTTCCCCTACCTGCCGAAATTTCAATTTCCTTCGCCATTCAGAGCCGACAGGCCCTGCTGCCCGAATTTCATTAACAGACTTGCACCTACGTACAATACAAGGGGCGGGTCGCATAATTTCGATGGTGATGTATTGACTCTGACACGATTCTAAGAGCACAGTCAAATTAGGATTTTGTCCAAAGTTCTTTTTGGATCGTGTTCGAATGGTTGGCAAATAATCAATAGTGCTTCCCGTAAACACTACAAGATAGTAAACGTAAAGAGTATACTGTTATTAAGAACTAATGTTGAAATATATTGTAATGGAAAAATAATATGAAAGATTAACTACTACACTTGGCAGAGCTTTCATACTACTATGCATACTCCCCCACTTTCCGTGTATAGTGCGTTCAGAAAACGAATTCTACAGCTACCAATTACTCGAGCAACCACTAGATTTGCTCGTCAGTGTTTATGCTGCTGCGAACTGTCACTCTTCTTGCCAACGACTACACCTTTCATTAAAATACTAAGAGAATAGCTTAAAAAGATACAGAAAGTCTTATTAGAGAATTTAAAATAATTTAAATCATCTACAAAACGTACGGTTGGAAAATGATCGGATGAAGATTTATCAACGTATAATATATTTCATATATTTTAGATCTTCAAGCTTACATGGATTTGGAGATTCATGCTATAAATACTCCACTCTAAGAATGAAAGTTTCTTTAAAAATAGTTGGGGCGGCACCTAAGTAATCGGCAATGACCTATGAAAACATAAGAAATGTTACTTCGACACATGTCAGAATGTGATTTCTATTATTTCATATTCTTCGAATGTACGCAGACAATTATATTTTATAAGCAAAATAAATCAATACTCCTTCTTGTTCCTTCAAATTCACTGTAATGTTTTCTGGTTGTATGTAGCTTCCAACCTTCATTGAGAAGACGCCGAAATTGTCATTATTTTTATTAATTTTTTCACAATTGTTTGTATACTACAAGAATATTAGCTTGCCATCTCTCTAAATTATTACATCATTAGAAATTATTTTATTTTGTTTAACCAATGGAGAATATTTTCCTTTTTAAACATGCCTAAATTAGTATGTGTATATTATTCGCAAAAAAATTATCTTCCCGTCGGTTTGTAAGCTTCACTCATACATTTCTACACAAGATATAAATTTGTCAGTTAAATCGTTTACAGAATTACGATTAGAAACGATTACATTCGGAAACTAGTTAAGTGTAAACAGCATATACGTTTAGAATTCCATGGCACACCACAACCTGTCCGAAGATTAGCACAGTTGTAGCGTACTTGGCAAAACTGGAAATTCCATTAATTGAGAGAAATGTGTGGCCGCCTCTTTCGCTTTTGTTACGTTACAGACTTCCGTTACGCGTTGCTCGTTTGTTCTAACCGGGAGGCAGTATTTTTTCCCCTGTGTTTGTAAATGACAAACGAGCAATTAATCCGTCTGATATATTTTATTGAACAGCACAAAGAGAACGTAAATTATATGGTGAACGTACATTGTTCTCGAGGGCCACAGCTACATTATTTTTTAAAAATGTTTTCCTCAGGGTTTCTCCTTTATTCCGGCCCATCGCTAATGATGTTCAGAATACAAGAGCTACTGAGGATACATTTCGTAGAGAATTTTGCTTCAAAGGCATGCTTTTTAAGTATTTGTGTACAAATTGATGCAAAACATTTTACATTCATAATAAACAAGATATAAAATGATGCATTTTACAGTTGTGAGTATTACAAGAGGCAAAATTATTAAACAGCTTTCATCACAAATTTTATTAAGGGAGAACTGAATACCTGCTGACACAGTTCCTTTAATATTTTTTATAAAACATTTCCATTACAAGTCATTTCAATTTCATTACGATGGAGTTGGCTTACCAGGACACCTACCTATTTCTGTTAACACTATATACAATTTGAGCAACATTATATTCCACCACAATAAATTTTTCCAAGTATGATTCATAATCAAAAGAAAATCATATATTATTAATGGAATATCAAAGATTTTAACACATTTTTGAAACACTGGCGCATCAGAAAAAATTTAAATTACTGAGCGAGTAAATTTTTATCCGTTCTTATCTCTGAAATTTTGTTTGAACTTTTGATATTCACCTTTGAATACTACTATTTATCAAAGTAGCTTCGTAGACACAGATACATTGTAGTTGAGTCCATTTTAAAGAAGTACTATGCATTTTCGGCTTGTACATTATTTCTTCTAGGATATGCAGTGAGATTTCAGGTATTTCACCATCTCTTAGATCGTAGTTTTCATTTCGTACCCACTCCATGTTCGAACTCACAAGTCAACCGACGATTGCACTGATATTCTGAGTAACAGTTGAATATTTAATATGCGGGATAGACGACATCGAGCCTTCCATGAAGCGACAGAAATTCCTATTTGGTTCGACCAAAAGCAGAACTCCTTAACAAGTTTCGAGAATTCATTGAATATGAATTAGGCGACTCTTGTGACCTGTGTTCCCCTTGAGAAGCAATCAAACCATTACTGTACACTTTCAGTAAAGTTCGTTTTCAACCGGAAATCATCAGATGTGAACGATTTCATAATTAATCTACGAGTGTCTGTAAATGAAGTATCTAATTTGGATGTTTCTCAAAGTGACATAGAAATTGTCAGTTTCTCTTGATTATAATTGTTTAATAGAGCAAAAATGGCTAGACGGGAGTTAAAAGCACCGAAAAAAAGAAAGAAATTAAAAAGGGTTTTGATTGACACAATTCGAGCACTATAAAGTAGATATTCTAATTTAGACGTCACTATAGGCCGGAGTCGACTGGATTTTTCCTTCAAATGTGTATTTCCATTGAAATTTTGAAATTGATTTTCCTCAACAATACATAATTTTCTCTATGTCACATGTTTTATTCCGTATATACATCAGTATTCAAGAAAGTAAAATTAACATTTATAAACAATTGCGAATATGTGCAATATACTGTAGTAATATAAACAATTTAATCCTAAATTTCTTGTTAAAGCAATGCGTAGGACAGTGGGGTTTCGTGAAGTTAGATACAGAGTAGAATGTATTTGTGCATTTTACCAATACAAAAGCCCAATCCTCGTAAGCGTTTTCTCGTTCGCGTGCCCAGAACGAATAGAATTGTCAGCCTCGGCGTGATGATGGCGACGAGAGGTAGGGCCTTGCCGTGGCCGGCCGGTCGCGGAATGAACTCGAACCGAAAGACATCTAGCTCACCGATTCTACTGAGAAAGCGTTGGCGCAGAGCTATTGCAGCGGGTTGACGCGGCGAGGACGGCGAGGACTGAGTGGGCGGCGCGAGCATCGGGGGCCGTGGCAGCCACACCCACCAACGCCCGGCGCCCGCCCGGCGGTGGAGGGACGGCAACAGGGAGGGGGCTGTGGAGGGGGGCTGTAAGGGCGTGGCGGGTGTGGAGGGGGGCTGTTGGAGGGGGGCTGTGGAGGGGGCTTGTGAGGGGGCTGTGAGGGGTGCTGGGAGGCGCTGTGGAGGGGGCGGCTGTGGAGGGGGCGTGGGCGCTTGTGGAGGGGCGGCGTGGAGCGGGGCGCTTGGGGGACGCTTGGAGGGGCCGTGGGGGGGCTGGGAGGGGCGGGGGGCGGCGTGAGGGCGGCTGTGGGGGCGGTGGTGGAGCGTGGGGGGCTGGGGGGGCTGTGGAGGGCGTGAGGGTGGCTGAGGATATGTGCTTCGGAGTTGACGGTGGTGGGAACCGGCGCCACGCCGCGCGAGGAGACTGGGGAGAACGGCCGGCCGCGGATTTCGACGCTTTAATGTTGTTTTGAGAATGTTCTGCGCGTAATGCTCCTGGAGGGCATGGAAAGCCCAAGAGAATTTATGGGAATTTGTGCTTTTGTCGACCGGCCGACCAGTCCGGCCAACGGCGGGCCTCCAACTTCTTGTCGCGCATGGCAGGAAATTCTATTCGTTCTGGGCAAGCGAGTGTTGGAAGAACGAGAAAATTGGTAAACTCACAAAGACGACGTTCACTCCACATCTAATTTGCTATTTTACGAGGAGAGAGTTAAGCCTTTAGGTCTGGCTCTTCCGACTGACCTTTCCTACGTAGCAGAGAAAGAAGTAAAGACGGATGCTGATTTGTGTATGCCTTCCTTATGATTCTGTAGACACTTAATCGATCTGTTTGCGATGTATGGTATCTTTGGAATTCGGCTCATCGGTCATCCCTACATCTTCCGAATCTCTTAAATACTATTCATCAAGCCGGAATCCACATCAGCACAGTACCAATGTCAAGAGACTTGGCTGAAGCTAGAGAAACGTCTGCTAAGCAGAAGACGGAGCTTTGAGGTGCGAAAGTGTGAGCTGGATTTCCCATTCGCAGCGAGGCATTCTTGTACCACAGGCCACCAAACACATTTATTGGACATTTTGATCTTAACCGCCTGGTAGCGCGCTTTCACTCCCTTGTGCAGGAGATTAACCAGAAACTCCATACCCAAAAATGTAAATGTTCAAACAATTATTTCCATTGCTTTGAAATGTTCTACTGTATGGTAGCTGTTAAACCTAAGAATTTTGTGAATGTAAAATGTATAATTAATAAATAATAATATAATAATAATAATAATAATAATATATAATAATAATAATAATTGTGATGCAGTTATCTACGACTTCAGAACATCCGCGTTTTACTTCCTCCAAAGAGAAACACGTACGAAGGACTTTACCCCCCCTTAGAATCGGATGAAGGAAGGCGTGTAACTGTGCGACAGCCGATTACACCACCGAAGCCCGCGATCACAGAAAGCGTTCGACGCTTCGTTCCGCTAATGCACGCCCGACGTCTTTCGCTTTCTTCCTCGTCACCGTCTCTCGCTAACGCTCCTTACCGCATCTTAACCCTTCCGCCATTCATCGTTACGCCCTGCCCAATTCTGCTCCCTACGTATTTTCGTTCTCCTCTGTGAAGTTGTCCTTTTAAGCTGAAACAACCGCAGTTCCATATCTCTCGCTTCGACAAACATCGTCGCTCTCGACGACAGATCTCCTCTTCAATTATCTGCACCCACACTCAACTTTACAATATTTCTATTAAACAGTTACATAGTCCCTGGATTCCATATCACGAACAGCTCAATAATGCCGCACCCGCAAACAAATTCTAACTTCTATTCCCTATCTTTAACCGTTTCCCAGCGTCGCTTACCGGCTTCATCTCTAGATCTCCCTTACACACAGTCGCTGCGTTGGGATGCATGGAAGCAATGATGACGCCGTTGAGACTCGCAATGGCGGCAGTTTCCCGGGCCCCCGGGCAGCCATACCGTCCGCTCTCGTAACCACGCCCCACCCCACCCCACCCCCAACGCTCACTGCTTCCACGCTGTTCCCCAGGCTCCACCCCCTTACCACAGCCGCGTCTCAACGGCCCGCCTTAGAGCCAGTCGTTCCCGCCAGCCCAGCCCCTCCCGCCATGCACACGGCCAACGCCATCGTCCACCACGGCGGCTTCCATCCTCGCAAGGACTCTAATTACAGTGTTGGGCCACACAAGGGAGGCCGCGCGCACAGCAACATTCATTAATTGGCGCGCGAGGGCCGGCCCGAAGCCTCGCGCCGCCCCACCCCCGCCCGCCCCCGCCCCGTTCCGGCCTGTGGCTGGGTCGGTTTACACGCTCGCCCGCTGCGCACATGCGCCCGCCTGCGCGAGGATGACGTTGGGTGCGGAGTTTGCGGAGTTACAAAGCGTTTTCCCGTTCTCGCTGCGTCGGGGTATTACAGCGCTCATGTTCTGCTCAATGTCCGAATGAACACGCGCGGCAGAAAATCGCGCCGAGCGACGATAAGACTTTGAGGGAGTCGGAGATCGTCATTACCCGTTACGAGCGGACTCGAGTTTCACTCTGCACTGACAGCAAATCCTTTGAACACGCATATTGAAGTGTAGAGAAATTCGGGTCAACGCATCTTGTTTTGACGCGTGGTAAAACACCGATTTCGCAACATTATTAACAAACTGTTCGGATATTGGCGAAAATTAATCATATCTAGGAACTGAAAAATACTATTTAATATAAATGATTTTTTGGAGTATTACTGTAAAGAAGGGTGAAAAAATGGATTGCAAGTATCTTGCGTTTAATTGCACTGGCCACTACAAGAACCCATCAATTACTTTCTCACCTCAAGAAAACATCCCCACTTCAATCACATAAATCCATCCTCTTGTGTCAGTGAAAATCAAATCGGCGCATCTCCAGGTTATGCTATAAACCAAGAAACCTATCATCTCAAAATGCAAACTTTCTTTAACACATTCCTGAGAACAATCATTAAATCTCACATTTATCAAGTAGATCACACTTTTATTAAAGGTTAAATATCATTGATATTCATTGACAATTGAAATAAAATAAAATAACTACTCCTAAGTTTTGTGTGCGATTGTTTATTTGATTTCTTGCATCGTGAATAATGAATACTAGCTCTGAATGTACCAAGGCATTTTGGTGGTAACTGTACCTTGCAATTTTCCGTTGGCGGGCACCTTCAGTTCGTGATCTGATACGACCATGCAGATGATGGATTCCCTTTCGATCAACAGCTCTGACTCTCTGACATCAAGCACATTAATCGTAATGTCACCTAGAATAAGTAAGATAATCATTTTAAAATTGGATGGTGATAGTTGACAATGATACTCATCGATCTGATGTTAGTATGAAGGAAGTGCAGTAAATTAACTAGACCTTGTGCATTTTGTTACATTTTTACTGAGTTTCAATTCTCATTACCGATATTTGTTGTTGTTAAAGAATCGAGCATATGCGTACAAAATTCTCATAGAGATTGTTATCGTGACATATACCATGTGTGGAATTGCATCACCTAATAGTATTCCATGATATTATTTTTTCACTAGTATTTGACGCACCTGATACACTGTAACGACTGATCAGTAGGTTGTATGTCTAAGTAAGACGTGCCCGTATCAGAACCGCAGAGTTCTTTACGATTGTAATGAACATGATGAAAGTGGCTCTCGCGCTATCATCCTGGCCGCTTCCTCCTATGAAATCTTCTTTGCTGCGGTCCACTGCGGACACGCCGGCGTATTGGCTTACAGGAATTGCATAATATCTTGTAAGTTTATCTCTTTGAACCCTCTTGATTAACATTGGAATAGATGTGAGATAATAATTTGTATAGGTGCACATTTGTATCATACTTAGTTGCCGTATAAACACCGTTACAGAGTGTCTGATTATAGGATATATCGTCGCAAATATGTCGTCCTAAAAACATTTTTTAAACCCTCGAGAAGATTAGTTAGAATGGAATGCTTTAAAATATAGTTGCTAAACAAAACACAAATTAATGAAAAGCTGTTGCGAATGTATTTGTTTTTGTGCTGTGCGAAGCATGAAATCACCATATGTAATGTTGTTACACTGAATTCAACTCGAACAATAATAAATCAATGAATCGAAAAAATGTGAAATGAGGGTGAGATACATTTCCAGCGATAATGCATTAAACATATGTAGAGCCGCATTTGTTTGCTGCACTAGGTTGTCTTGGTTGTAACAATTTAATAAATTCACCTTTTAATGCAATTTTTCAATATTCAGGTTTTTGTTCTAGAGTGGAAAATATTCAACATTATTACTAGCTTCCCCTTTCAGTAGAGATTAAGAATTTTTCAAAACACACAACATATTCGCGGCGAGGCAGAGCTCTGAACACCCGTGGGGTGGTTTGCGATTCCGGATGCAACAACTGCTAATATTCTTGTTCCCATAATTGTAGTATTTGTTTTATAAGATTCGGCCATTATTTATCCCGGCCGGATGGCGGGGTACGGCTTGCAAGGTTTTTCCACAACCACGTATCTCCCACCAGCGGGCACCCCAACCGGAACAAGCTCTTACCTCCCAACAGGTACGGTAGTGCAGAAGCTGCAGATCTAAGTAAAGGATGGGAATAATGCAAGGAAGAGAAAGCACAGATCATGCACGGTCAGCGACTGGTTTGTTAGAGAACTGATCCGGCATTTGCCTGGTGTTGATCGGAGAAAGCATGGAAAACAGCCGATCAGAGTTGCTGGGCGCTAGAATTCTCCTCCATTTAGCGGCTGTATTAGATCTAGGCGTTAATTGAAGAATATATAAAATGAATTTGAATTCGTAGACTTCACAGTATTTGCACGTATGAAATCAATGCAGATTTTGAAGGACCATTTACAAATATAGAGGTAGTGAAGATCAATTCTTAAAAAGACGATAACACTACCAAGGTTTTATAATAATTAACAAGTTTCTTTGTTATTTGGCTGTACAGATACCATTTTTAAAAGTCGACGCTCTTGCAAGCGTATTCCCAGAGAAAAGAGGAAGTCGTTGCACGAAGTAACGTGATGTGAACTCTGTACTAAATGCAATCTTGCCTGCCGCATATGGATGGATAAGGCAAGCCAGCGCGGACGCAGTTGGTCACCTTTTCTGTACGGAAATGTTTTTTTTTCATATTTTGTTTATCGTGCCTGTCATAAGTTCATGTGTATTGTTGGTCCCTTTTCCAACGTATTACAATAGCGAAGTTTTCATAACTGTAATGAAAAAGTAATTGTGCATAGGTTTAGTATTCGGAATATTAGTAAGTTACGGTTTTCTAATTAAAAATAAATTTGAGTGTTTGACCACTTTAGAGACATTTTCTTGAGTTTAGGTCAATAATAATTCATTTAAAGTACCAACGTTTGGAGTTTTATTCAGCCTTCATCAGGGTTGTAACGGAGGGATTTAGCTTATTCACGACGTTCAATTAATTTAACACTCATCTAATTATAGCCGATATCACAATTTTGAATGATTATGGGCTCACCATTTTCCTCCGAATCTCTTGAACCTATCCACATTCTAACGAGTCTTTCTTCCCACATATTACTTCCAGCACTTCTTGGCCTTCATTCGCACATATTATTTTCACTTAACACCGCATCTTGGCACAGCAATTGCGTCATCACTACCTCCCTATATATCCTACTAAAAAGAAAGGGAAAAGGAAGGAATGAAAGAAGGAGAGTGAGGAAGGGAGGGAGGGGGAGTGGGGAACGGAGGGAGAGGGAGTGAGGAAGGGAGGGAATGAGTGGGTGAAACGAGGTCGGGTGCCAGGAGCCCCGTTAAATACCGCGCTGCATGTACACGGCCTGTTTGGGTTTTAATCAAAGTTCCGCGCGCGCAGCTCCAAATTTCTTCAATTAAGGAAGACGCTGAATCTCCGAGGGGGCGCTCGGGAGGAAATTGTGTTTGAGGAAAAAATGAGGGAAAAAATGAAATGAAAACATGCGGAAATGTGTAGGCAGCGGTACGACGCGAAATATACGTATGTCTGAGAAGCGCTTTCCTTTCATTTCTGCGTCACTCGCGAAGAAGTGGGTGAGGGATTCGTCGTCAGAGGTAAATCATTTTACGTTTCTGAGAGAGTAAAATGTTTAAGAAAAGGAAATATCGTTGGGAGCAAAGCGAAGAGTGGAAGTATTTCGAAGCAGTAATGATGTCCTTGCGAAGAGACGCGCGTAATGTATCTGTGACCTTTTGTCTCTAAGAGACAGAACAATTTCTTAAAAAGTGATAGATGTTTTTCTTATATTTCAGGATCTTTAGAGAAAATGATTGTCAAAAATGATTGTTCTTTTTTAGGAAAAATCAAAACCAAAAGAAAGTATTTGACCTCCAAAAATGTTATCATAGTGGTAAAAGGGATTTAAAAACAAAAGAGTATTGTTTTCAAAATAGATAAGTTATGGAAAGACAATACAAAGATGAGTCTATCGTATACGCTATATTTATCATCGCCACTATAATCATAGTGTTCACGTGAGGGCACATCGCAAGGCATATTATATTTTTTTTAGTTTCTATTTTATACTGAATTGTCGTTGTATTTTACGTTCAATTGTCATTTTATGTTGAGTGTGTTAAATTGTCACGATTATTTTGCTGGCTTTTTTTATGTGTATCTTTGAAATCATTTTCTTACTTTCGGTGATGATTTTCTCCTATAACGTCAACTATTTTGAAATAAATCACAGTGTTGTGATGTTTTTTTCCCCATCCAATAAATTCATGGGAAGAAATGTAGAAGTATCAATTTATTTTATTTTTAGGGGCTGATGATTCTACGGCTTACACCGTAAATTGGCGACGTACTGATTCATTAAATTTAAATGCTTCCCATTTCAAAATCAAAAAGAAATATTTATTTACATAAATATTAAGTGAAAGTTTACACAATTTGGATCTAAAAAATACAATAACAAAATTCCCACACATCTACACTCGGTTTATACTTTAAGATGTAAACCTCTCGTCTCTATTCGAAGATGTCAAACTTTCATCTGCATCCAAGAGTTTTAACTTTCTTCTATACGCCAACACGTATATCTTTCGCATATCATTCAAAATCTCAAACTTTCATCCGTACAGCGAGACGTCTATCTCACTTCTAGTTATTTATTTTCGCTTCTCTGTGTCCAATGCCTTTTGTTCTGTGTACTATCATCGTCCCCATAGTATCCAAACTTGCCAAGCTCTCTTTTACTCGCAGTCCTACGTAGGCCGAGTATTTAAATACCTTATTGATGTCAAGTGTATACCTAATCTTGAGTCCATACAGTGTATTGAAAATACATAGAGTAAACGTTAGTTACCTGTACAATAATTTATCAAATTATCATGTTTTCTGTATACCACAAATTTTCATTGTAGAAAACGATTATGATTAAAAGCAATCATACAACTCTAGATTTATTGCAAACCGGCCGCAACAATTTTAAAAGATACTATTTTGGATAAAAATCGTCTATTTCATCAAGTCTCGACTGCAATACATTACGTTACAAAGAAAATCCGTATTATTTCGGTCAGGTTTTTATGACAAACCGTACCGCGTATTTAAAAAATAATTGTATTGAATTGTAATGAACAAAACCGTCACTGAATCGAGTGAATGAAATGTCGACCGCAACCTTCTGGAACAACAATGGATTCCTTCAGCGCGAGCGATGCCCCGGCTTGAGAGAGACCCAACCGCAAGCGGCCGCTGTGATTGCGCGCAGAGGGGAAGCACGAAGGCCTCGTTAAGCGCGAAAGAATGCCTCGAGCGCATTCCTGCAGGCAGCTTCCCACACTCCACGCCCTCTCCTCTGTCATCTTCCCGAAAGAAAAGCCTTCTTTGCAAACGACTCTATAACATTGTCAATGCACCACGTTAAATTTTTTCTTGCTAATAACAGTCCACCCCGGTTCCAGCAGTTGAGACAGCTCAGGGAAACATCTGTTGGCACTGAATTGACTGGAGGCCTAGGGGCCCACTGTCCACAGTGATTTTTTGCGCTTGCTTTATCAATAGATTGAATATAAGCACTGTCTAAAAGATAATTCTTGCAGCTGGAACTTTGGTAGGTAATTTTCTGGGTTTCTTCCAATGCGCCACGGACCGCGTGAGACTTTTCTATATGCTTGTCCCATCGTCCTTACACACACGTCGGAAACAAGTCGGAGGCAAGTCGAGAGTTAAGATCAGAGCGGTGGCCCCTAGTGTTTCCACCCTAAATTTTTTCTCATTTCTTCCTAACCACATCTTGTTTTGTGGACCTAGAATGACTCAGTGTTCCCAACCTGAGATAATTAATCCTATAATAATTATACTGTATACACATGTTTAGTTTTATGTGACAAATTATTTTAATTGCCTTTGCAACAGGGCTCATTTAATACTCAATTGACAATTTTCTTACTTACTATCATTACTCGAAATAGTGAAAGCGGCACAAGAGCTGTCCAATGCGATAGAAAGCGAGTGAAGGCGAGGATTCCCACAGGTCCGTACGGGAAGTGATGGGACGCAGTAAAAATATTGCGAGAGTAAAATGTGAAGAACACCGTCAGCAAGGATATTGTAAAAGTGCGGATCATATCAGAATACAAAGGTGCGGCAGGAAAAATAGAGACCAAACGTACGGAGGTTGGGATGCCAATCAGGATCATTTGCGCCGAAAGGACAGATGAAGGAATGCGATGGACGAGAGTATTTATAGAAGGTCATTGGAGTAAGAAATTGTGACGGGGTGTATCACACCTGGGATCATTGAAGGAGAGTTGCGGGAAACAGATGTCGTAGCAGGACGGCAATTCGGTGTCACAGAAAAACGTTGAGAACACTTCAAAAATATTGCGAGTGCGGCTGGCAGAAGCGAGTTCAGAAGGAAAACGTCTATGTGGCGAAGGTGAAGTTTGCCAGCCAGCCGAGGGAGAATAGCGGTGTCGGAGACGAGAGTTGTTAAGGGGCGGATTAAAGAGTCAGAGAAGAATGTCGAGCGTAGACATTCGGAATTTGCAAATACGGCGGCGAGGGTGCGTTCAGGAAGGAAGAGAGTAATCACACGGGGGGGGGCGTGTGGGGCGCAAATGAGATTTGGAAATTGGAGTATAGCGGTGTCTAAGAGGAGCGCGGCTGGAGGACGAAGTGTAAAAGGGGAGATTCGGTGTCACAGCACAAACTTAGGATGTACGAAAATGTTGTGAATACGGGCGGCAGGGGCGTGTTTGGGGGGAAAGGCAGGAAATAGCTGAGCGGAGTGTGAGAAGTTATCGAGCCATCGATGGACAGAAGCGGAGTCCAGGGCAGCGCTTTGCGGGAACAGAGAGAAGGGAGATTCGGTGTCAACGAAGACGGTGGAAGGTTGATACCAGAATTTGGCAAATGGGTGGCAAGGGCGTATTTATGAGGGAAGGAAAGAAGACGTAGTGTGCGAAGTGCAAGAAATTGCTATTCACCGCGCAAAAGTAGTGCAGTCGGGGCACGAGCGCGCCTGTTGGGACGCAATAAAGAGCGGTAGGCTTTTAAGCAAAGGAGAAGGCCTCGTGAAGTGAAACCGCCACAGACAGCGATGAGGCCTCCGACCTCCGGGCAGGTGTTCGTGTGGGGACGCCGGCAGCCCCACAGCCAGGGTAAGGACAGCGGGCGGAGAGGTCATTCACCTCCGAACTGCCGCCTCGAGGACATTTGCATCCTACAGGGCTCTCCACGAGG
>BOPP01000087.1:3872092-3886102 GCA_017312745.1 Gryllus bimaculatus | reverse complement strand
GCCCCGCCAGCGCCACAGGGGAGGAAAAGCTTCTTTAATTTTCTGACGTTTTCGTGCACTTAGCGCATCGCCTCCGCTGCGTTTCAAGAGCTTGTGTATGCATTAACTCAGGATAATCTGATGAACACGGGTAAGAAATTTACTTTAAAAAAACTTCAAAGCAGAAACATTAAGGTATGTTTTTTTACTTTCCCGTACACATACGTATAAGCGGAGTAATATTCGTAGTATAGGAAGAGTTATGTAATGCTGCGCGAAAAAAAGCGGCTTTTTGGCAGAAAAAAACATTGACGGGCCCTGATAACGAAAAAAATCGATATATCCAGTTGCTAAATTCAAAAAAATCTTCTAACGTGATGCAGCCAGAATCCCTGTTTTGTGGGTCCTTGATGCCGAAAAAACAACTGACGGCAAAACGTCCGTCCGTCAGTATGTCAACACCACTACCGCCTATAACATTCGAATGATTTTTACCAAAATGAATATTACCCGGTCGATCTGGTTCCACTCAAGACGCTGCGATTTTGAAATACTCTATTTGACATCGGGGGTTTGATGTAAAGTCCCTTCCAGAGTTTTTTAAAGTTTCCTCAAAAACTGCTTAAAATTAAGATTAAATTTCCTGTAAGAATACAGTAAAATACATTTATAAAGATGGCGTAAGTCATATTTGCATTGTTAACTCAAAATTTACAAAAATTGAAAATTTTTATTTTTTTGCGGTGACTTCCAAAAACTACAACATTGAAGATAGAGATTTTCCTTTGAAATAAAATTTGTTATCCATTGTCAGTTCTTTCATTGAGGTCATTTATATTTTTTGAAAATTTCAGCAGTTTTCTTGTTATATTGCGTCCAAAATGAGCAATTTTTAAAAATAACGAAAACAAGAGTTTTTCATTAATGGCTCCCACTTGTTCTTTAAACTTTATATGGATAGTGCTAACTGCTATGTTATGACGTAAACGCTTTGTTGCTCTATTCTTTTGTTTTTTTCAAAAATTACAAAAATTAGATTTTTTCAACTTTTCTCTCTTTATATTTACATTAGCGGCGCTTTGTTCACATTATCATATTTATGAGTACAAGTGCTTTAAATAATGTCAAATACAGTTTCTCGAAAACAACTGTTATCTGAAAAAACTGTCTCAAAATTCCGAAATTTCAGAAACGCTCAAACATCATTTTCTAATAAATGGCTCTAAATTATTTCTTCAAATTTTTCGAACGAATAGTGCTAATTACACTCTTTTAAATGACGTAAAGTTGATTTTGGAGTACTTTTTTGTTTCCGAAGAATTAAACAATGTACATTTTTGCAAATTGCACATTTCCAGAAATTTGTCAATACTGTTGTATTTGTACCTTAATGTGCTTGAAATAACTTCAGATGAATTTTTCCGAGAACTCAAAAATTTTCTGTGAAAAAGTGTTTCAAATTTCGAATTTACAGTAGCGCTTAAACACCATTTTCTAAAAAAACGGATATACACTTTTCATAGAAAATTGCTATTTGTGACTAGGTTTTCTGTTATTTAATAATCTTAAATTGATATTCCCGTTCTACTATTTTGAAACCGAAAAATTAAACGTAAAAAAATGTTCTTTGGGCGGCGATAGATGACAGCTAGCAAGAGTATGTGGCACGTTCTAATAGCTAGCTGAGACTACAGGAAATAGAAAACTAATACGGAAAACTGTGTGCCATTCTGTAGCACCACTAGTTATGTTTTACCTTGATTTGACCCGACGTTCTCATTTTTAATTATGTTCCTTACTCTTAGTAATTATATTATTTTTTTCAGTCTAAGAATTGAAGCGATGTTAATTAATTGTTTGATGTGTGAATTACAGGGAAGTTAAATGTCTCAATTGGAATGCTGGAATGTAGTCCTTTCATAAACCACCTATATATTAAATATAAACACATTTAGGCTTATATTTTGCCTTGATTATTTTGAAATTCTACCTTCTTTGCATAAATGAAAAAAAGTTACTCTTTCATACATGAAAATTAAAGATTATTCGTTAATTGAAATGATAGTTCAATTTTTGAAATACGGTGCTTATAAATATTGCTTTTCTCTTTCTACCACTCTTTCTACATTTTCCCTTCCTGTTTATAACTCTGTCACTTTATTTTAATAAACTAATTGTACTAGAGAAAAAAATTAATTATTACAATCTGTAGAATTATCCGTTCTTAAAACGCCTGGAGAGGGCCAACGAAATTCAAATTACAATTCACTTTTTCCACATACTAAGAAACCGGTGTTGAACTGTACTTGAAAGATAATTTTTTAGACAGAATTTTCTACCATAAATTACCGCCCCAAAATCCCAGTTAAAACTTTACTAAAAAATATGGTAGCTTGAAAAGCCAGGCATTTACAATCCCATTACAGGAATAATCGATACGAATATCTCTGTGATTTCCCTTCCGACATCTCCCGAAACATTTCCCGAAAAATCTCCGGCTTCGGAGGATATATGGGGAAAGAGGCGCCCTAGCAACAATCCCAGAGTGCGGCGCGCCTCCACAAATACATTTTCTCTGAGGCAACAAAAATCGGTTGATATATTAGAGAAAACGGAGCGCGCACTCCGCCGGGAAGCGACGAGTGGTAATATATTATGGTGGATGATAGTGAGGTATCCATATTATTATATTTTCTTGTTGGAAACAAAGCTCATGCAAATGCAGAGCTGTAAATATTTATTTTCTCCGCAAAACGTCGCCGGGATGTCGTCGACGTCGGGAGAGATAAATTCACGGGCCAGACATTGCTGCTGCCGCCTTCTCGCCTCCCCCGCCTCACCCAACCGCCACTGCTACCCCCGCCAGCAAATGCTACACAGAGTTTACATGGTGCTGGGGTCGTGGACGCCGCAATTGAATTAAATGGTTGAATTTCCCATGGATGAATTGGAGTCTGGTTGGCCAGTGCGACTAATGTGTACAGTTAAAGAAATTATCAGAGTCGAAATCTACTAAATATCTGTGGCTGTAACTGCAAAAAAGCTAACATATCGTGTTTCTCCAGCCAAAGAGATAATCGAGACTTGATTTTAACGAAATCAATTATGAAACCGTAGAGGGTAAGTAGCATAAAAATATTTTACAGTCTGCTGTTTTTATGACAATTATGTAACATTGTAGGTGTTTTTTATATTTTTTTATATATATTATCTACTTGTAGTTGCCAAAAAATGCATAGATGAGACCCATCTCCTTTTAAGCGTACGTTAATTCTTAATGTTTAAGATTATGATAAACTTCTAAAAACTATCATTGGAATATTTGTGTCAATTGGTGAGAAAATTGAAATTATTTTTGGTCTGATGTCTGGAAGTAGGAGACTAAGAACAAATTCCGCATTTAACCCGTGTAAAACCAGTAATATGTATATAACTAAATTATTTATTTATTCTTGTCTGTGACTGGTGTTGAATACAGAGTTAAAAATATTTTCTATCACATTTTGCTGGGAATTGCAGGTTTCTGCACAGTATTTTCGTGATGAGTTTTCTTCTTACGTAAAAAAACAACTTTTAGTGAGTGGTGAGAATATTTCCAAGAATTGTTGAAGACGAAATCTAGTGTTCCCAGCTAGAAACAAAGAAAAATTCAATTTTGTGAATTTAGATACAAAGAAAGGTGTCTCATCAATGCTAGTGCCTAAACTGTTCGGATCATCTTAACCAAAATTGATATACTCTGATCGGACTGAACGAGCTAAAAGCCCTGCAAATTTGAAACGGACATTTTGATTTGGAAGAGTGACATTTTGATATGGAACCTCATTTTAATTTTTTTTCCCCACAAAAATGGTTCACTAGATATTTATTCAACTGTGTACACAAATTGCTTAAACTTAATAGCCACTTAGCACAGACCGCAATGCCAATAACCAATGAATTTTCGAAATTTGCAAAAGTTGACAACTTTTTGGAGTTTCCTACAATTTCATTATTAAAGATAGAAAAATATTACTCAAGAAGGAAAAATCTCTAAAACGTCTTGAGAAAGGGTCGTACACAATTTTCTAAAAATGTAGGTAGGTTTTGCCTAGTTTTTTAGTATTATAGGCAATTTAAAACAATTATTGTCTCACGAACGACACAAAGTATTTTTTTTAAATTTTCTCCTCTTACAAATAAAGATAAATGTATATAAACAGCAATTAATATAACCCGGTGGCAGACAATTGATTAAATAAATAAGGAAATATAACTAAAAAAATATGTAATAATAGTAATGGTACAGTAATATAACTTAAGTTAAAATAATGGTAATAATATCTATTTATTTATTTAATTACGGAAGTTTCGGTTTATGGAATGACATCACAAGCGAGGGGAAAATTTCCCGAAGTGGGCGAGGTCCACGTGCAAAGTTTGTATAACCGTCTTCGTTTTATTTCTAGAACAGACTCAAAAAATAGTTTGAAATTTGCGCCAAAACAGACACGCGATCGTAATACAAAGGCATGATTAAATAAATCACTGTTGCAAACTGACCTTGCGAGGGCTGAATAAAGTTATTGGATCATCCACAAGCACAGGGAAAGCATATATAAAGTAATACACATGAAAGAAGAATACATTAATTATTGTATCAGGATTTACCACGGACACCAAATTTTAGCCCGAAATCTCTGGAGTAAGCCGCCCTCACAGAACCTAATGTTACTTTAGACGTGACGCACACTGCAGGTAGATCAACCATGAGCTGCTGTGTTGGCACAGGAGTGTGGCGAAAGCCGGTAACACATTTTCGAAGAACGAATTTGATGGCTTTGCGAAGAGCAATTATCCAATACCTTTGTCGCAAGTGGACGGTCAAAGTTTGAACATTGGCATATGATAGTTTAATTGGGCGTCAAAGATGCAAGCTCTAGTGAAGTGGTGTGTGCGAGCTAATATCAGAGGATGAAGTGTCTCAAAGGGCAAGTTAGCTTCTAAGATTCTATCACCTACAGGCAAACAACCATCCTTGTCATTGAAGGGATTCAGTGAAATGAGCTCCACTATCAATAGGGCAATATCAACTGCGTTGAAGCGCCCTCAGCTCATGGAAACTCGGCGTGTTCCACACACACACACACACACACACACTAATTTAGCGTGGTTGAGTTAATTAACTGTGATGTTTGTCACAGATGTGGCTTCAGAGATTTCCTCTCTCGAAGATTTAGTGGTTTTAAGGAGACTGATAAACTTTAGAACAAATGACAGAACTCTGATAGTTTTTTAAAGATCCATAATGTGAGCATATTCTCTAATTCAAAAACGAATAATGAGTCTTAGAAGTAAACACAGGGGGGGTTAACAATAATTGAAGAATTGTCACTTGGCCAAGCATGCGACTCAAGGGTTAAGAACGTGGGGTCTGACCACCAGAGTTTATTGAGTAGTTAGGTTTAACACCGCGAGAGAGCAAATCTGATAGATAATTATGTCATGTTAATGCGAGCCACAAGTTAATATATTCGATGTTTTTTCCAATTTCCAGAGCAGCTCTTATATTGTCATAAATTTTAGTCATATTAATGCATTCTATGGTAGTATTCATTGTGTCCTTTAATGTTATGTTATTAATCCTTTAATGTTCAAGCAATTTAAAATTAGTCTTGGTCTTAAATTTGGTTCATTGTCCATTTATGGAGCTGGTTTCATGTGACGTATCTCAATATAGATATCGATGAACTAGAGAGAAGACTTAAGACAGAGATCGTTTTGACATATTTTTTCAAGAGATGTTAGATGGATGATAGCTTGTGCCTTTGAATCTTCTAAGGAATTCAGTAACCGTAAAAAAACGTAGGAAACCATAGAAAGATTAACACCGTATCAACCTGTGACATCCCTATTAGTGGAAACGAAATGTGATTCAACAACCTCTTCCTAATCTAGAATTGGTCTAAGAGAATAAACTTTCTCAATTTCTTAAAAATTCTTAATCTGATTGGAAATTTCAAAAGAAATTTCTGTAATATTAAAGGGCATTTCAGGATCTCTGAAAATTCGAATTTTGCGGGCAACTATTGAACAGCGTCACTCGATCTGGACTTTTGAAAGTGAGCCTCCGGTTGTGGTATTTCCAGGCCATGCAACGGTCAGAAGAAGCTACACGATATTCCCTCCAAGCGATGAACGGTGAGGGGATGTTATAGCCACAGACAGCCGATGATTATGGTGGTCGTACAGCCGTCCATCAGAATGAAAGCACATAGTTATTTTTTCCAAGCGAAATGATTGATCTATACTTTTGAAGCGAGGAGATAAACATACCACATTACGTTGGTAGAAGAATGAAGATACTCATTTTAACGCAGGAGAGACAGAAATATTTCGACTATGTTTAGAAATATTTCATACTATGTTTAGTGGATTTAAAACGAATGAATACTACACTTTGTAGTGACGTGCTTATTTGTCATCTCTGAGCAAGTACGAGAGAGTCATCTTCTTTACAATTAGGGGCTGGTCGATCGCAACTACGTGCCTGTTCCGCGAGATGTCAACATGTTCACCAACTGTCAGCCTACTGTTCAGCTGTACCAGCTGTACAGGGTTCCCTCTTTCTGGTAAACCGGGAGAAATCAGAGAATTTCATTGCCCTGTAAAAGTCCCAGAAAAATCAGCGAATTTATTGAAGAATTGCTAGAAGTCCTGGAAAGTTTTGCGAGAGTTATTAAACAAAATGTTTCTTTAAAATATTAGAATACCGTTGTTTGTTACTCAATATTTATTTGGTGGCAAAATAATGTAAATTTGTATTTCGTTCTAGCTAAATCAGTCAGCTGACCAATTTGCATCAAAGTAGTTTTAACATTTTCTTCAACTAGGATAATATTACGAATCTTATCAGGAAAAAATTTAAAAAATGCATTGGTTAGCTGTAAACGACCAGGGAAATTTGTTTCAGGAAATTGTGGCCACAGTGTCTTAGCAATTGTAATTGGAGTGCAAATATTGTGCATTGCAATTCATTGGTGTGTTTGTGTGTCCTTGCGCCGAAGGGCGCCGCCCCCTCACGGAACGCACGCATCTCCTCCCGGCGGCGTATTTTTCATATGCATTGGCATTTCGATCGCAGTTCACATTGCGGCGCTTTAAAAGCAAGGCCCGATGCACTCCATTGATAATTAAACGACTGTAATATCGTTTGAAATCAGGCTCTTATTTGAATATTTATGTTTTTTAGTGGTCTGCATCGGTCGTTGGTCGCACGAAACATACAAAAACGATTGAATATGCAACGGATACAGTAGCCAAAAGTTGGTGTTTTAATGGCTGCGAAATTTCAACGGCAAAAGTGCTTGCGCGTATGTGCTTATCGGTACTTTTGTGTTTGAATTATATTATGCCTACGCAGAAATTCCGTATTGTTAGGGCACGCCGATTAACACGTATCTGTAGTGATGGTAATAATAGTTGCTTTAGATGTATCCACTCGGCGTTCAAAGTTTCGCCTGAAACGGTAATGTGAAATCGCGAAGTTCTTCAGGTATTGCTACTCGTCGTTAAGTATTGCCACGTGATATTAACATTTTGTGTGTGATAATGGCCGGCGGTCATAAGTATATTGTTGTCTATATTCGCCATCAATATTTATGTGCGTGTTGATTGTAACATTCGAAGATGAAAATAATGAGAAGTAACTTTGTGAATAGAAAGGTTATAAAATCAATGTGTTATGCCTATTTTTTATATACATATGATTAATAATGTATATAAAGAGTGTTGTGTTTTCAGAGATCCAATTTGAAGCACTCAACTAAAATTATATTTTCTGTGAAAAGAGTTGAGTAATTACATGTCACTCTGTTCCCATTGATTCACATTAATTTTTAATTTGATTGTTTTTCATTAGTTTCTCATTACTAAATTTAAAGTGTTATAACTAGCGAAATGGTATTGATTGAAAATCACGCCAATTAATGGTTCTGTTCAAATGAGAACCAGTTTAATATTTGCATTTATTTGACGGTTCACTGTTCATGATAACGAGTAGTATTGAACGATAACGGAGAAATATGAAAATAAAAAGGGATGGTACGATTATTCTTGTACATTGTGTTATTAGCATTGAGTATAGTATAAATTATAGTATGAATATAATTCTCAGATAAATCCCCTCCTCGCTTTGCGAGTCGGGAATTTATCGACGATTTCCAAAGCACTTGTAGTATTACCTAAGAATATTCCACGAGTGAAAGTATGTCCAACAGAGTTCCAAAATGCGTCAAATATTGAAAATATGTTAAAATAAAAGAGGTTACGTCATAATACATAATCGATTTATTGGTCATAGACATAGCGATCGATGTATGCCGCCTCCTACGATAGATGAGTCACAGTTTATGATTGGCTGGAAGGGAGAAGCGGTAAGAAAAATCAAATAGAAAAGCGATACACTTTTTTAGATACACCACCATGATTGGGGCATTTTGTATGTATAGTTCAACACTTTTAGTTTTAATTTCACGAGTGGAAGAGTCACTATAATGTTGAATTCAGTGCAGGTGTTTGCTAAACCCTGATACAATGAATGTTTCATTACTAGTGAACAGCCGTTTCTCGTACAATTCTTTATTCTGTTCAACAATTTTTAGTATTCTAAACTGTAAAGAGTTTAATTTATTTACATGTATTTGACTTGTATTACCCCATATTTGTACGATTGATTCAACTAGTGATTTTTACAACATTATGACCACTTCTTTATTCACAAATGGTCGTAATGTAAAAATGTATCCAGATGTTCTTTTCATCTTATCAAATACCATACTAATGTACCTGTGAAATTTGAAATGAGAGTCCGCACATACGCCATTATATTCCGTTACCAACTCAAGCCTTTCACATTATAAACGTTATCAGTAGTTGTGGATGTACAGTTTATTTAGCATAATTATATTTTTTAACTTGACAATCAGTCATCTGTGATGTTTTAATTTTTTTTTGAAAGAGTTAATAGACAAATTATGCGCAAATGACCATTCAACAATTGCATCAAATTCCTTCTGCAGAGTACCTTAGAGTGCCTTTAGGACTTCATTAGCATACCACAGAAATGCATGATCAGAATACATCATAGCTTTCACTTAACACCAGTTAAACCATCGACATAAATAATAAATAATACTGCCCCTATACAGCTTCCCCGCAGTAACCCATATTTTATTGGATATGGTAATATATATATATATATATATATATATATATATATATATATATATATATATATATATATATATATGCAGTTTTTCATTGTATTTCCTACAACACCAGGCTAACGCGCGCGATCTTTTGTTCCCTTTCCGATCCCTTACTTTCCTACTCCAACTTATGTGCACTACGCTACCAGACATGTCGCAAGCTTAGAGCTTATCGCGGTTGGGGCAGACCCCAGGCGGAGGAGCCACGTGATTGGGAGAAAGCCCGCTAGCCGAAGCGCAAGTCGCTGCCAGCGAAGGAAAATCTGGCCACCGCCCGAGGAAAACACTGCAATACACTTTCGGGGCACTAACTTACCTTACAGTTGACCCCCGGCGAAACCGAAATATTCATCAATGAGTGGAAAATTATTTTAACTCGGTGGACTCGAAAGGCACCGTCCGGGTTGGCTGGGCGGGCCGTCCATCAGCGGGTTCCGGTAAAGGCTGGGGTGGGCTGCGTGAGCTTGGCGGGGAGTGGGGCGGCGTGTGCCGTGGGCAATGGGGAAATGGGGCGTGGGTGCGGATGGGCGCGGAGTGGGGGCGTGGGCCGTGGGCGTGGCGGAGTGTGGCCGAGGCGGCGGGGGTTGGGCCGTGGCGGCGGGGTTTTGGCGTGGGGCGGGCGCGGGGTGGAGCCGCGGAGTGTGGTGTGGCCGGGTGGGCGGGGCTGGCGAGCGTGGCGTGGCGTGCGTGCGGGCGGCGGCGCGCGGCGCCTGGCAATAGCGCGGGTGGGGCCCCGTGGGGCCGTGGACGTGGGGCGGGGAGTGGGCCGCCCGGGGTGGGCGTGGGCGTGGCGGGCGAATGCGTGGGGAGTGGGCGTGGGAGTGGCGTGGCGGCAGCATGGCGCGCGTAGCGTAGCGCGACGCGGCGTGGGCGTGGGCGTGGGCGTGGGCGCGGCGCGGTGCGGCGTTCGCCGCTGCGCCCTCGACGGCGTCTGGGCGACGGCGACGGCGACGGCGTCGGGCGGCCGGCGCCGCAACTACGTGCGCACGCACGTTATTGACGCAGTGCGAGCGACGCCAAGTGCGCTTTTTGCGGCCGCGCCACGCAGCCGCCTCTTCGCCATTGTTCCGCGCCTCACATACAACGCCTCCTTTTTGCACGTCTCGGCCGCCCGGCATTGTGACGAGGCGTCAGCGAAATGTGCGCGTTAATATGCGGCACCGCCGTCATTTTTTCACTCTTATCTGCCGCACAATGAGCTCGATCTGCCTAATTACGTTGTTTTAACGCAGTGTTAGCGGTGACTGTGAGAAAGAAATTATAAATGTCGATATGCTGAGCATGTATTGTGCAGATGGTACGTGTTGTTCGACTTTCTTTGCTGAATGTTATTAAGTGTTATGAATAATATATTAACATATTAATCGTCATGTAATTTCATTTATTTTGAAATATAACGAGTCAATAAAATAATTGAGAAATATTCCAACACCTGAACCCGATTGCAACAAAATTAATAATTGTTTCCAATCATCCATTTCAGAGTAAAACTAATTTTCAAAGGTAATACTAAGAGTACTTTGGAAATTGTTGATAAATTCCCAACTCACGAAGCGAGGTGATATATCTGAGAATTTCCGAACCAAGAGTGGTATTTAATAGGACTATTCCCCGTGTGAAATTATGGCCAACAGAGTTTCAAAATGCGCCAATTATTGAAACTAACTAAAAGCATATGTTAAAATCAGAGGTTATGTTGTAGTGCATTCGCTGTTTCTTGGGTATCGACATAGTAATCGATGCATACCCCCTCCGAAGATATGAGTCAAAGTTTATAGTTGGCCAGAGGTAGAAGCGGTAAGAAATATCGGAGAGAAAAGGAGATGAACATTTAGAGATACACCGCTTCGATTGGGGGCGTTTTATAGTATAGTTAAACACTATTGGTTTCAATTTCACGAGTGGAATTGTCATTTTAATTAATTGACTGCCTGAATGTCACCAAAGTATATCTTTATTTGGAACATACCAGTTTCTTCTGAAGAAGTGAAAAAGAGTAATCTAAAAATTTGAATATTATTCGAATATTAATATTCTCGTAATTGTAAAACGCACCAAATGATAAATCATCCAGAATTTTCAAAGAGAAAACAGTGCCAATGCTAAGTTTTTTCCATTACTAAGATCTCATAATTGACGAAATCCTCTTTCTAGGAGTCCAATCTACTCTTCAAACGTTTTAAGAAGGAAGCAGAACGCCTTTTTTCTGTTTTGCTCGCAGTGAGCTCAACTTCAATTTCCACTAATTACAACATTCGCGTGGGAAGATGAACACATAGTGGTACTTGAGTCAGACCAGTCAGTAAATGTGAGCTATAATTCTGACATAATTGAAGATCAAGGTCATTAGGCCATCTGTTAAGTCAATCCTTCCCAAAATGCGCTTTGTAGAACGTTATGATCCGGCTAGACTAATATTTTCTAGCTTCAAGTATTTTTGTTGGCATTAAAATTGAAGATCATTCACGTTTAGTTATTCAACATGTCCTGATACATGAAATAAAATATAAATATAACATATTTCTGTTATAACAGTAGTTTTAAATAACTTACATATCTCTAATACAGTATTTTCGTAATTGTTGTAACCAGTGAATACATCCGTTGATCCAGTGTTTCAGAACCAAACAAACTTATCTCAAAATTTTATTTTTTGAATTGAGCCAATAGATATTGCAGTGAATGAAGTGTGTCGTCGTGTAACTTTATATAACCTGAAAGCTCGCCCTTCACAACTAAGGAAGAGAAATTATTTTCATCGTGGGACGGAAAAAAACGAATTTTCGACACAACTGTTGATCATTACGTGCATTATGTGCGATTTCAAAAAAATTACAAAAAACAAGATTTTCTCAAAAACGGCTGCAAATGTTTTCTTTAAACTTTTCGCACAGAGTGCTGATTGCACACTTTAAAATAATAAAAGTTAATTTTAATTATTTTTAAATTACACAAAAGCCTTTTTTTGAAAGATTTCTTACACCATCATAATGCACATTTCCAACAATTTGTCAATACTATTATATTTGTGAGGTAATTTGCTTATAATGACGTTAAATAAAGTTTTTCCGAAAACTTTTCTGTGAAAAAGTGCTTCAAATTTCGAATTTACATTAGCGCTTAAATGCCATTCGCTTTCAAATGGCTCCAATTTTTTCAAACAAAATTGCTACTCATGACGAGATTTTACTGTTCTTTAATATTGGGAAACTGAAAAGTAGTTTGTACTTGTGATAGACGGTAGTTGGCAAAAGTATGTGGCAAGTTCGTATAGCTAGCCGTGACCAAAATTAATAGAAAACTAAAACGGAAAAGTCTGTACCGTTCTGTTGCACCATTATTTCCATATTTTCTCGTCAATTGATCTCTTCGCCGTTGTTCACCCTAAATTGTACATTTCCTACATTTGTACCTACATTTATTTCTAATGGCTACTTATGCCCTACAATCCTTCTAATGGCCTACAATTCTACTTCAGTGCCTCCTTTCGCTCTCGGCAGCGACATTTTCCTCTGCTCTTAATTACTAATCACCCTCCGCCCTCCCTTTCGTCATACTCGTTCAAATAACTCGATGTCAGCATTCATACGCCGCCGTGGGAAACGCCCTCTGCGGCGGCGGCGCGCTTGCCACGCACGACCCTTCTGGCCGTTACGCAGTCGCCCTGGAGGTACTTACAAAGGATAAGAGGACGCAACGGGTTCATGCCACACGAAAAGCTAGCGTATACAGTGGTATGCTGTAAATGCAACGTAATTGCAAGAAAATCCAATATTGAAAGAGAAACCTTCATTGTTGCATTCTCGTATACGTACATAAATGCCGAGAAATTTATGTAGTAAAGAGGAAGTTATGTAATGCTGCGAAAAATCGATTTCGAGATTTCCACGCACACATGTTTTGAAGTCCTGTGTTACCAAGCCTGTCCTTTCGTCTATTCGTCTATCCGTTTGTCCGTCCGTCTGTCCGTTTGCCCGTGTGTCCGTCCGTCCGGCCGTCCGGCCGTCTTTTTGTTCGTCAGCAATGAAGTCACACTAATAATCTATTAGTGTAGAAAAACACTTCATCTTTGAACATAAACACGTCATTGTCTTCGCTTGATTAATAATAACCTCACAATACAGACAAAACATTCACTGAATTCATTCGATTGCAATTCGCGTTCCAAATAGCAGATATGCATTAATTCTGTTAAATTTAAGACATAAAAATTTAGTATTTATATTATAAAACCGTTAATAACAGTAAGTGAGAGAACATCTAGTATTGACTGTATTTTTTTTTAAGAAGAAAATCATGAAATTTGCTTGAGTAGAAAGATCAAATTTCTTCCACATCGAAAAACTTCAGTGTTTTAAATATGCAGTTGATGACTTGACAAGGTTTTAAAAACTCTTTAGTCAAATTGGTTACGCTCTCATTTGTGTGGAAACTTCTGTGAGACTAAATCCGCAACGAGAAGTTTTTGCAATCGAAAATCAGCGAATCTCTTACTCTCGGAACTTCAAGTGGAGTGTTTGGCGTAATGCGCTGACGCTTACGTTCTGCACCGGACCGACGCTGCGATGACGATTCCCAGCCAACACTGGACTTCGCACTTTGGGAGGACAGAGCGCACTCCGGGATGTTTCCTCGGTATTCTGCCGTTATCTGTCTCTAATTTCACCTTTTCCCCTATCATTCGTATTTCCATTTCGTTACCATCGTCTTATTACGATCTTCGCCCACGTGCGTCAAAGGTGTTAGTAATTGAAGAGTTCCGAAACACCAGCAAACGAAATGA
>BOPP01000087.1:3850928-3868630 GCA_017312745.1 Gryllus bimaculatus | reverse complement strand
GGGGGGGGGATATTCAATAAGCTGCTGGGGCAAGGTGTTGTGGTTAGTTTATCTTGCATTTGTTTCCAGGATACGTAATTCCCTCTTTTAAAAAACGCCCAAGTTGCCAAAATTGAACCGCTTCAAATTAGGAATTAATAATAAATGATTTGCCTTCTTTTTGATTATATCACACTTAGAACGCCACTCGTCCTTTAGTAACTGAATTGGCAGTAAAAGCTGTAACTGGTGTTGGTGTTTTACAATTATAACTATTATGTGCAATCAGTACTCTTATGTGAAGCATATTAAAAAGCAATATATCCAATGCTGTGAAAGGATTTAAAACCACTGGAATATGTCCCGTTGAAGAGGATGATGGCTCATTCTTTACAGCTAAGAACTTTTCTAGTTGTTTGGAAACGGACATTTCTGGAAATTAATTAGTTACATCAGCAGCCATACCATCTGACAAGGTAGCAGCAAACGCAGAACCCAGCAAAGCGGATAACAAATCATATAACCCAGCAGAAAGCACACCCCTACCAAGTAGTAAGCAAACCTCCAAATCTAGGCTTGTTTGCTTCGGTTGAGAAATTGTCTCCAATTTCGAAATTTAGAGGAAACGTGGAGAGAAATAAAAACGTATTAATGCTCATCATTGTATCTTGCATTCGCTACAAAGTAATCTCGATATTGGCAAAGGAAAGCAAAAAAGTGGAAAATAAGATAAGAAAAATAAAGCATAAAGAAGGCTCCCACACTTAAAAAATAAAGACAAACCCATATAAAAATGAGCACCAAACAAGAGGACTGAAATTGTACAATTTTTGTCACAAAATCAGTAGAATACTTGATAGAATGTATGAAGTGTGTACTGAAGCTCCTTCAGGGAAGAAAATGTTTTTTGAGCAGAATGTATCGTTTTGAGTCGTATCGTTTTGAGTGTTACTTTTGATTTCATTTTATGTCTATTAAACACAATTTATTTTAAAACATTGTACATATTTAAATTATTCGGTCTCATGAATGAACTTACGTGATAAATTACACTTACGTACTAAATTGAACTTCTATAAAGGTATATTCTTACTTTTACTTTTCATAAAGTTTTTGCGATGTGTGTAGGCCTGAAATTTTATTATAAGGTGTGTTAAAGACTAGCATGCATTGCACTCGTGTTAATCATGTTAAAATTTATTGATATGTAAAAAATGTGTTTGTTTTAGAAAATGGTTCAATATAGGCAAGTCTCCTCTACAGTCTGTTTTAAATAATGTGATATAATCGACAGGATTTCTCTCTCGTTTTTGTCTCCTGACTTTTTTAAATGCACTCTATGAAAGTGAAACTTGTGATGATGGACTGAGCAGTTTTCTCGCCTATGAAATGTTTTAATTTTTGTTCTAAGAATTTTGTACCTCATACTTCTGAATTTTCAAGTCTTATTATAATTATTTTCAAAGACGTTCATTATCTGCAGTTGAGAGGACGTCCGGCTGAAAAATTAGAACTTTATGCGAAGTCTAAACATTTTATTCTGTTTTTATCAACGAGTATTAATCGCCCAAGAAAATATCATTGTTTCTAAAATATCACGGTGAATATTCATATTTCCTGGTATTATATTGAAGGGTTTAATGAGTTTGTTGATTAATATGAATGGAAAACCATGTACGAGTTGGATCTTGCTACACCATGCTTGGGCATCACATATAAGTGCCACGCTCCTCGGTGAAAGATATCTAAAGGCGCAAATAATTGTTAAACTCTACAAATTGAACGAGGAATATTCGTAATTCTTCTGAATTAATACTTAAGGTATTAGTTAGTATTTTCGATATATTGAACATTTTCAATTACTAGATTATAATTTTTATTAAACAAGCTGATTAAACTTTTGTTTTTTTCTCACCCAATTTTTTATGAACACTGATAAAAACCAGTTAAATTATAATTATAAATTCTAAAAGAAAACGAAACAAAAAGTAATCTTAAAACATGATTTCTTTTTCACTTTTGTGATGTTTTGTTTTGTTTTCTTTTATTTAACTGCGATAAATACATAAATGAAGAAGACATTCGGTTCGCATTAAGTGCCTGAAAAAGAAATAAGCACTTCGCTAAACTGACAAGTGAATGCCGCGGTGCCACATGAAGAAACATGCCATCATAATGTTTAATTGAATTTACATGCCCTTGTAAACCTCGATGTAAATTTTGGCTGCCGATGCATACTGCCAACATTTTATTACTCTGAAAATTTCGGAATTTGCCAACATTTTTGTACTATTTTTCGTTTCTTCAGAGAACTTGGAAAGCTCTTACAAGCCGAGCGGCGAGCGCGCAGGCGCCGAGGTTGGGTTTGTAGAGGGTTGTTTCGTCAAGGTCAAATGACATTCGGAGGGAGCAGGCCATTCCGAGTACGCCCAATGCTTTTCTTATAGTAAAAGTCCATTTTATTTGAGATATTTATTTCCTTACCAATGAAATGTGTTACTTTTTTCATTATGAATATCGTCAATACGCATAATTATTATATTTTAAAAACGTATATCATACAACTACTGTATCACTTTATATTTAAATTAATAATTGAAGATATATTAGTTGTTTTGTTAATCAAATTTACATGTCATGGTTCAATTTGATTTCTTGCTCCCAAAAATTACCGTTTTTTTGGCCTATTTGTGTCGATAAATCAATTTTATCATTCAAAAAGTCCGGACTTACAACTTTACCAAACTTTTCTAGTTAGTAGACAGTGGTGACTAGACAGTAGATAACACAACTGACATATTTTGCAGTAAACGCAGACAAGATCCCTCAAATTCGTGAAGGAAGAAATCCAGGGGCGGTAGCTCATGTTGGATGGAAGATGAGCGATCACGGCAAGGTTTATCACAACGAAATGTATTTCTTACAAAAATGAACAACAGATAATTCTAATATTAGTATTTTAGACTATGTATAGTTCATATTAGTGTTATTAGTTTTATTATTATATGCTAGGAGGGGCAGCTGCCTCCCCGCCTGCCCCTCGCAGGAAACGACCTTGGAAGCAAGGTCGGCCGCTTTCGGCGAGCAGTGGTGTTGAATCACAAGCGAACGCGCTGGGTATCACGTGCTTCGCAGGGTTGGCGAATTTTCAAAAATCGGTGAAAATAGGGTCAATTTGCAGGTTCACGATGTTTTTAATTGACTTGCAGTGTGTATCTGCACCTAAAAGGCATGTTCTTCCCTTAAAAAGAAGGATTAGTTCAGGTTCCGACATGCCACCCCGCGGCATTTTTTCTTGTGAGTGCATTTTCTCTATTTCAGATTCATCGTTTTGATCTCGTGCATCTCTTTTCTGCATTTGTGTCCTATAATCTTGATCTTAGCTGTAAGCTGGAATTGAACGTGTAATATCTGATATAGCAACGAGGAAGTTAATTCCATCAGGAAACATCTATGCAGCCAAAGTCTTAAACTCGGAATACCACCAAGAATTGGAGTTGGCGGAGCAAGCGCGCTCAGCCAAATCGACGGATCTGCGAGGCGTCTTCATCGCGCGCTCTTCCAAGGTCGCCGAGGCGAGCTGCTTCCGCGAGAAGTGAGAATAGATGTCGGGAAATCCTTCGCAACGTTCCTGACAGCACAACAAGTAGCGACGCCCATCGCCAAGGAGATAATGGCGAACTGTTGGAAATAGCGCAGGTGATTATAGAGGACTTGAAACGGTGTCAATTAACTTTGGGTGTGTTCACTGCTGCGCGACGTTTACGTGGTCTCTCGCGAATTACGGAAACAGTTAGCTCGCAGATAGGCAGCTGTGCGTTGCGCCCTGACGACGGCAAAAGTATTCGAGTGGGGTCGTCCGTCGCTCCGCTTCACCGTTGACGCTGCAGGGGAACACGTCGCCAAGGTCAATCAAACCAAGAATTGTATCTTTTTTACAACACTCTCGAAAATGGAATGAAAACAAGCAAAAACACAACATACATAAATGAAATAATTCTGTAAATAAAAACCCTGAAACATAACAATGTGCACACTGAAAACAAATTGTATTTCTGTACACAAAACCTATTTCTTTACACAGTATAGGTGTTGTGGTGTGATATCTTTGGCATTTTTCATAAAATAATTAAAGACGTCATTGCCAACAATATTATTTAATGCAAGAGCAGCTTTCGATGGCTTAGCCATCATCATCATCAGTTGTCTGCTGGATGGAAGCCACAAAAACGACTACCTAGTAGGCTCTTGCATTAAATAATATTGTTGGCAATGACGTCTTTAATTATTCTTTACACAGTGTTGGTTAGACTTTAATTCTACAGTCGATTTCCTATTTCTTTGCAAACTCCGCTTAATTGTACGTTGTCTTAATATGACATTTCAAAATATTTTAATGTCTTGTTTTTATTAAGTTTGTTATATACTTATTCCTAAGTATATGACAAACTTAATAACTAATATCTCCTAATATCAAACTTAATAATAATAAATACTTTATAATATTAACATTATTATTATTCATTATAATAATATTATAATCCCATTAAGGTCAAAGCCCTGCTACGTGAAGGGTGGGTGGGTAGCTTATTACTAATTCTTACAATTATTGTAGTTTCGTGTATATTATTAGCTAATCACTTTCAGTTATTATCTGTTTTATAAACTTTCTTACTTTCTATCACTTTTTATTTCTTACTCTTGTACCTCACTTAACATTTTCTAACACGTCCATAACTCATATTAGAATCTTAAAATACGTGTTAAGATCAGATTGGCTTGCTCAAAACGATTATACTTTTAATAAATTAATAAATAAAATTGTAAAGATCAGAGCCTCTAAATCCATATTTTGCATTTTGCTTATCTTCACAAGTATCGCAAACGTATATTATTGTCGTCTTAAAACCGTTTGATATAGGACTGAGGAGTAATTTTCTATTCAACAATTACCCACATACATGGTACTGTGTCAATTACAGAAATTATAGAATTGTCAAAATCAATTATTATCTATCGTAAGCAAATAATTATAATCCAATACAACTGTCTTCCTACCATAACATGTTACGCTGTGTCTTCTGCTTTCTTCGTATTTTGTACTCTTCTTCCCACTTCGGTTCGTTTTGGCTCTTCCTTCTCCACAGCGAAGGCCACATCCTCGGGACCTGACCTCGTTCCGGCTGCTCCGGCAGCCCCCGCCCGCGCCCCCGCGCGCCAGCGCCGCGCCGCCGCCGACGTCAACGATCGCGCGCGGCCTTGGGGCCGTCCTAGGGCGACATGCATTTCCTTCAAATTAACAGACGTGGCATACGCCGCACTTCGTTAAAGCGTCGCGGGTGGCGAGCGTGGGCGAGCGTCGAGCGGGTGAGCTGGTGGGCAGGGGGGGGGCGGGAGAGGCATGTGAATCACAGGTCGGTGGGAAGAACAGAATGGTGGAAGGTGGGACGGAGAGAGCTCGTGGGCAGGCGCATAGGTGAAGCGTAGGTGGGTGCGTCCGGTGGGGTCACGTGAGAGAATGGGAGCGTGGGTGGGAAGAACGCTGGATGGAGCAGGTGGAGGGGCCGAGGTGGTAGTGGCAGTGGCCACAATGTTGGATTCTTGCATTGGCTGTTACGCGAATGAGCGGGATGACACGTGGATGGGCGGAATGTTGGTCGGGTAGTCGGAATTCAATTCAATTCATTTCAATGACGCCTTATTGTATGTGGCGAGACTCAGGTCTTCGGGCCTGCTCTTCGTCTCACCACACAAATTTCGCTATGCTCCTCTCACCATCTGGCGGAGAAAGTATCACACGGGTAACGAAACTGACGATTTAAATTTAACTCTGAGGCTTTTTTAAGACTTGAGGATTTTTTTAGGATTAGCTTAAGGATGAAATGAACAAGGAACAATCGGGTTCACTTTCTCAACGGATGGAAGGCGTACGAAGAATTTTTTCACACTAAAAACTTCACGGTTTCGATCAGATTTGAACCTGCACACTTGAGTATAACAGCTTAAAACACTAAACGTTACGTCACCGAAGCCACAGTGTTGGTCAGGTGAGCGGTAGTTCGGTCGGAAAGGCGTAATGCCGGAATGTCAGTTGAGAGATAGGCAAAATTTAGGGCTATTGGCGGATTGTCAGCTGAGGGGTGTCAATGTCGGGAGAGTTGGAGAATAGTAAGCAAGCTGCCGGGCTCCACGCATGTGTATGTGGTCTGGAATTCAAGATGGTGTCGCACATTCTATGCGTGAGACCACAGCTCCATTGACTTCCGAGGAAACATCTTGGACTTCTCAATTCCGATTTAGTGAGTTTATTTCCAGATAGATGGCAACCATCGATCGCAGAATGAATGCGCTTTGATTGAAAACGTGCCAAGTTATCTATTCCATGTATTTAGACGACTTGCTGAAATTGAACCTCAAAACATTGCCTTGATTGACCCGGTCCACCTTAGGGGGCTTTATATTTTTTCTTTTGTGTCCGCAGACAGCAATGGAATGGAGGGCGCGCTATCTGCTGTCGCGCCAGTTGGAATAGTTCTAGCAAAATTGTACAAAATAGTAAAGAATAAACCTCTTTAGATGATTATATCTGTAAACACCATGAATGGATCTGATATGACCAACAAGAAGATTCATAGGATATTAACAATAAGTGATGTAGTTACATAAATCGAATAGGAGGAAATGTTAAGGGCATTTTAACTAACAGCCCATCCAAACAGCAACGAGGAAAATTTAAAAAGAGTATTCGAGATACAAATTTCGAGTTTCCCTTCACAAGATCACCACAATCATCATGATGATGTCAAATCTTACTGTCTCTGAATATTTAAGAAGGAAGATTTATTAGTTTATCTGGGATGGAGAGTATGGTTTCGCAGTGGATATATTTAACCCAAATTCTTCTTTTTATGTGAGTTCAGAAATGAAATATAATGTTGCTACCTCACTTTTTTCTCACAACCTATCGAATGCTTTATCGAATAAAATTTATGTAGTTATTATTCATTTACCTGGTACTACAAAGTCATTTCACTAATATGAAGCGTTTTAACCTGATAGGCTAAAATATAGAAATTTAAATTCAGTTTAAAATATAGAAATTGTTCCTTCTAAATATTAGCTTGGAAGTAGGAACAAGGAAGTTTGAAAATCAGCAATAAAGATTATATTTTCAATGATATTTTTTAGAAAACAGTAAATCTTTCTTTTAATTCGCCTACGTAAGTTTATCTTGGACGTCTTGGTACATTGCACTTATGTTATTTTCAATAAAATCACTTGTTAATGCAAAGTGTTTGTTGTAACTCATCCATTTCTTTCTTGAGGTCTAACATGGAATACTACTAATTAAAATAAAACATACGATATTCCAAAGTTTTATCTATGGCACACTGTTTTTTCTCATTTCTATCTACCATAAAAAAAGTATTTTATGTATTACGTTTTATTTTTTCGTATTTCTTCCAAGAACAATTACCAAAATCCCAAATTTACCAGTGTAAGGTTTCAGACTGATACTATCAACTAGTTGCTAAGGTAGGAGTAAGATAACAGTCCTGTACTAAGTTGTTTCTTACCACACCATGATACTAGTACCATCAGAGATAATTGTAAATTTAAAAGAAGTTGAAAAATATAATGGGATTCACAGAATCAATTGTAAATCAATAAATGGATTTCGTTTATCTCACATTTCTTTTTAACGCCTGGAGTTTGAACCCCTTATTTATCAGTAAAGGTGAATTCTTTCGTCGTTATTCTCTTTTAGTTCGGCAACAGTTGAATGCAAATTATATTCATTTTTAATGAAAATGTATGATGCTGGTGTGAAACGAATATGCATAGTACCAAAAACATCTGACTAGTTAGTTGAGCGTACGTGTTAACTGATCAATATGGATTTATATTCTAAAACGTTTGTTGTACTGTAATTAAAAGTTATCTGATATTAAATTATTTTATAAAAGGAAGTATTAAACTGAATTTCGGAATATTGCAGTGAATATTGGGAATTGTATTTAATCAATCGTATATCAACATAACATCAAGTACTCCTAAAAATGCTTTCTTTTGAACACCAAAATGTTCACTTTCAAGACTGTTAAGAAAACCATTCACAGACATGTTGTTGGATTTGTAAAGATTGAAAGATGGAATTTTCTACCGGAGTTTGCATTCTACTTAATGCGTCTTTAACCGCCACAAAATATTACGTTATTGTAAACATTTTATGCAGTTCTATGGCATGTTTATTGTTAAACTCTCTGTACGTCAGGTAGTCGAAGCCTTTTTTATGTATTTTTCGCTTTAAAGCTCAAAACCAAAACCGGCAGTTTCTCTCAGAGCCAACATTGCCGTTGGCTCTGCAGCGACTTCGCTGAGAGTGCTAGGGTTCCAGTACCAAGGGGGGTTAATTTCAATGGTGGCCTGACAGCCAGGCGAAATTCTTTGTCTGTTTGGGGGAGAATTCTACCTGCGGACTGCTGTGGTCAGTAGTTGTCCGTAGTACTTCTCCAGTCAAAGCCATGTGAATGCGAGAGCACTACCCTCGTAAATGGGCATCAGACCGCGCGCGATCTTTCCTTCTACAAAGGCGTTCTACAAATGCCAAAATGTATTCTAAGTCTACGCCTCCGTACCTTCCATATACTTTTTGTTACTTTTTCTCTTTATCCCTCTCATTCTCTCTCTTTGTCTTTAATTTGTGTGTCCCTCGTTCTCCCTCTCTCCTTCCCTTATTCCTCACTCCCTCTCTCTCTCTCCCTCTCTTCCCCTCTCTCCCTCTCCGTCTCTCTCATGAAATGTTATAAAAGTGCTTGACGAAAGTGTTATTTAACCAGTCCGTATGGCCGATATCGCTAAGGCAGTATTGCCGTAGAGATCTTGGACCACAGGATCGCGGGTTCGTGTCCCGCCTCAGGCATTATTGTATTGTGTTCGTCCTTTCACCCCTATCATCATATCGTGTCACCCGCACAGTTACCATACCGTTACAAGCAATAGTGGTCGCTAATGACCTAGTAGTTGATGCGACCTTAAATAACAAAAAAAGTGTGATTTGGAAACGTACGAAAAGAAATGTAAACTTCCTTGTCTTTGCTAAGACACAATTCGGTGCCCTCGCTTCTGGTCCACGCAGTTCCTTTGGTGAGGCGGCCCGAGGCGAGCTCCCCACGCACAGCCGCCAGGGCGCTCTGCTCGCGCCGCCGCCATTGCGGCTGGCGCGTCGCCCTCCGGGGAGCGCGGGCGAGACGACGCCGCTGATCGACGCGGCCCCGGAGCCCTTGCCTCGCCCCCTCGCCCCCCCTCCGCCCAATCACCTGGCCAGTCGCACGGCCATCACCTGACCAGTCGGGAAGTCATTCGCGAGGCCAGTCGCATGGCCCCTCCGCCCAGCCGACCGACTGGCCCACCCGCTCAATCGCCCTCCCATCGCGCCATCCACTTGAACTCCCGTCCGACCACACGCCAGACCGACAAACCGACCGACGGCTCAACCGACGGCTCAACCGACTGACCATATACCCAACCACCCCACCGCTCGCTTCATCCCCTAACCAACTGCCATTGTTTACTCTTTATATTGCGCACTCGCTCACTGTGGATCAAACAGGATTTCTCCTTTAATGTTTCGTCTTGTAGTCCCTTTTTTGTTGTTTGTCCTAATTTTGACCTAACTTTTTTTAAACTAAATTTAACCTAATTTTTTTGCGCATTTATTTCTCAAAATTAATTATTTTGTTAAAAAACATTTCTTTACGGCAGTGATTAATACTGCAAAATAAGTCAAATAATTAAAATTGTGTGATATAAAATATTCTGATCAAAATAGACTCTAACAATATATTTTTTGTTTTTAACATGCTTAATTTCAATTCAGTTTTCCCCATTAATTAAAGTTTACAAAGTTTTATGTAGCTGTTTCCAAATATTTATATACGTTAAGAGTCATCAGATTGTATGCTGTTTGAAGACTGCCACTTACATTTCTCTTTCATGACTGCAAGTAAGTTCGAGTTTCATAACTTAAACGAACTCTTAACGATCTATCCACGCTCTCGAATTCTTGTAAAACTTTATTTCAAAGCGCATATTTACTTCTGTAGGCTTCAGTTAAAAATCAATTACTTCTTCGGCTGAATATCTTTTGAAAAGTGACACAGTGATGTGAAATGGAGACAGTTTCTATAGGGTAAAACGGCAGAAGGAGAGACAGAAAGCAGCCCTTCCTGCTTCTGGGAACTGTTACTTATTTGCTTGAGAATTCCTCGCTTCTTTCCCCCTCGCGAGTCGAGTCTGCGTAAGGGTGCGATGAAGTCTGCAGTATATGTAGGGACGCGCTCCGATATCCTGTGTCGACCAGAATGCTCATAAAATGCGAAGACAACGCGCGAGGGGGCGAGATTTTTCCCATATTCCTTCGAATTGGCCTCCTTTTCCTTCTCTACGATTTCGTTTCGTTTTCGTTCTCTTCGCCTTACGATCCCTCACACGATCGCACAGTCGAAGCAATTGTGTCTCATAGAACATTTGCCAGAAACATATCTCTTCTACGGCAATTTCTCGGATTGCACTTTCTCGTATACCTACGTATATGCTAATATACGTAGTATAGAGAAAGTCATGTAAGTCTTCAGATAATCTATTTCGAAATTTCAACGGAAATACACGTTTAAGGATTTCCAGATACCGAATACGTGTTGTTATTAAGTGTTTTCGTCATTTCGTCTGTGAACGAAACTAGCACCTAAACGATGCGTAGAATTTTTTCCAAACAGAATACACTCAGGTCGATCTGTGCTCACTCTGCGATTTTGAATAAATTTAAAATCTGGTGGTACTTTATATGAAGCTTATAATATACTTTATATTTTTAAAGTTTTCCCAAAAATGTTTTCATATTTTTTCTTCACAGTTTTTGCTAGAGTAGAGTTGCATACTGTTATAAAGTTGTCATAGGTTCAATTATCACTGTTAATTGAAATTTCGACAATTTTGAACGGCGTATTCAAATACTACAAAATTGAAGATAGATATTTTTGCTTCAAATTAAATTTCTTCTCCATAAGTAGTGCTTTCATTAGAGGCAGGTGTAATTTTTAATTTTAGTATTTTTTGTGCATTATTGAGAGAACTATGTGCAAATATCATTAAAAATATCAAAATAAAAAATTTCTCAACAACGGTTCCAAATTATTTCTTTATATTTTTGTAGTGATAGTGCTAAATACACTGTATAATATGAGATAAAGGCAATTTGGTTCATTCTCTTTTTTCACAATTACACAATTGTAATATTTTTGACATCTCTCTCATGCTGGTAATATTTATATTAACTGCAATTTGAATGCATTGTTGAATTTATTCAAATAAGTGCCTCAAATATTGCAGAGAAACTATATTCACTTGAGAAACTATATTCAATTGCAATAGAATTTGTGACCATATTTGAACTGAAACAACGTCTTTTGTGTTAATGCGATACAATACAATTACTACGGTTTTTTAAACAAATAAGCAGTAATTTTTGACATTTAAAGCATTGATTATTTTCTTCATTATATTTTTAAGAGAAATTTGTCTTTTTACTGGTTCATTTCACTCTCATTTACCAGTTATACTGTCAAAGAAGTAATTCAATACGTCGTAGTATTGTTTCTTAATTGTAGGGGATCCAATGTATTTTATTTACATTACTTTACAAAAGAATGGATTATCAGAAAAGTTGCGACTGTTATGGTTGAATTAATTGTAACAATTATAAGTTACATAGTAAAATAATTATTGTACTTATCGTTACAAATGTAATGATTCTCAAAAATATAATAACTTGTAGAGATTAGTGGTGCCGGTGCAATGGTATTAACGAAAAAACCGAAGAGGAGAAGGAGAAGTTATTGTAAATGAGACTTGAATATAAACTAAAAAATAATAGAGGAAAGATATTGGCTTATCTCAGTACTGAGTGTTCTGAATTCACTTAACGAATTAATAATCTTGATAATAAAAACTGTCAATATGCTAGAAAGACCCTGATACAGTCTTTCAAAGCTAGTAATAAAAAACATTTCTTGGCACCTAATTGTTACAGAGAATGGTTTAATCTATACAATAGGTGATCGATGATTTTGGTTGAGCCTGGACGCATGATTATTCTATTTCTTTCGCCTTGGTTTTCCATAGTAGCCTATTTTCATCGTTCTCTACACTGGAGTCGTGCCCTTAACCTTAGATTCCTCATCTCTCTCCCTTCAGCAGAGAATTCTTGACACGCATTCTCCCCGCCCGTTGTCTTTTCGTCCGTGTCTCTGCGTTCGCCCGCCTCACCCCCAGCACTCAGCCTGCGATGCTCCTCCGCCAGAGTCGATGAACGCCATTCGACGGGTCGATATATTTTGCTGTTTATGGAAAGGCCTCCGCCCTGCCACAGCCCCTTCCGAAAGGGCGCACTTGCTTAGAGATGGTCGACGCTGCAGAGATGTGTACACATAACGTCGCGGTGAAGGTTGCAAGGCAGGCGGGGATGGAAGCAATGGAAGGAAAAACACTAATATTTTGCTATTTTTCATAGAAGCGTGAAATCTTCATGCAGAACATTTGTTTTACAGTATTAAAGTCAACTAAATATGAAGGAAAAAAAAGAACTGTAAGCTTCCAGTTATTTCGGAATCTTAAAAGTTTCTTTTCAAATACATTACTATTTACTCCAAACTAACTTAGATTCAATTGCAGATCTCACGGATTCATGTGGAAACGATACTGTAGCATTTTTTAGATTATTTAAATAGTAAAGTATACAAAGAAAGTTAAAGTCCTATGTGCGATGGCTAAATGCAAATCTACCATTCATATATATTTGGAAAAAAGATATTTCTTTTCATTTTATTAATTATCATTAAAGCAACCAACATTGCAGCAATTTATAATGTGAATTGCACAAGCTCTCAGAATTGTATATTTTTTAATTTAAATGATTAGCGAAGTTTTAAATGTATGTATTTTCATTTTTTTAAATGTAAATATCTTCAGTAGAACAGTATTATTTCCTCATTCGTTACAAGATACCTGGTTCTAAAATTTATTCATATCTTTGAATTGATCAAACGTTAATAATAAGCTTTGCAAAATTAAAACGGAGGAAAATACGTCGTAAATAAAATACGTTTGGACAAGATTACGAAAGTCTTACTCGATAATGTGTGCCACTGAATGTTTCAATTTGAGATGATATATCATTCCACAACATAACGAGACATGAGCTGGATAAGGGAAAAGCGTTGAGTGTTTCTTGTAGCATGTATTACCCAAAATAACGCACACTGGACTAACGTCCTCTTGATGTCGTGCAGGAAATGCTAGAAACGATGATGCCTCCGACTAACTGTCCAAACGTCAACGCCACTTCAGAGACTCCAAACCTTGGGGGTTTCCGACGCAACTCAATTTTCTGCTCGATCGCCACGTGGGTTGGCCTTTTCATCAAGGAGCCTCTCCAAACTTAATGGAGTCTTCCCTCCCGCGCCGCACCAGCGCTCCGCTCTGCTCTTTTTTGCTGACTCCACAGTGTACGCTCAATTGGCAACAAGTCTTACATGCAAACCTCAAATGGGACTCGTCCGAAATGGCTGGCCGCATTTCGATGCCCGGCCATCACATGTGGGTTGATTGATTATTTCGGATTTCCGATAGCGTCAGTGTTTATAATAATTTCTCCCATAAGTGTTGTACATGGCTTTATCACGGGAGGTGGCTATCTTCTTGCTTTACCCTCTGGATGCCGGATAAAACACTTAACAATTATGAAAATGTCCGAGATAATGTTTGGACAATGAACGATATCAGGCTATAATATTCAAAAATATCGAAAATCAAATTAAAGCTGATGGTCTTAAAAACGTTCTTTCAGATCAAATGTGGACAAGTCTGGCTCCCAACCTCCTCCAGTTTAGCTTCTTCAACTATCAGTGATCTTACTGGTAGGGCACGATATCCGGGACTTTCCAGGGCACTTGAGGTCCAAGAGAAGATTTTTCCTTTCACCCCTAGTTTTTCAGTAACATCTCACATCATTTTGAATAGAAGTAGGCTAAAACAAACTCTGGCAAGAAATTTTGCCCTCCCCCCCAAAAAATTGTTTAGCTGAACGTGCAATGAAACTGATGTATTGGAAAACTTATCAGAAGGTGTTTTTCCTCCGAAGATAAATCATGATAAAATCACTGATGATAGATGAAATCCCTTAATTCCGGAATGGAGAAGAAGAAAAGAAAGAACACCTGTCCAATCCGCATTTAACACTTTCCTAATAAACAAAAGTATTGACTTCCATAATGTGAACATTTCACAGCCTTCCCGCCCTTCGCGTAGTACGCGATACCGACGGAGGGGAAATATTCCCCGATCCGAAACTGAAATTCCAGGGAATCGTGGATGCTTGAGCCGCTGTGTGGAGACTCGTCTGTCCATTGTGTGGGTCGAGAGCGGGCTGAAGGGCGGAAGTGCCCGATTGGCCCGCGTCCACGGGTAGGCGGGGGTGCGAGTGTGGTTGGCGGCTGGGTTAGGCTCTGGGTTTTTTTGTTAAGGCGGGGGTAGGCGCTGGGGTGGCGGCTCGGGGGCGTGGCGGGACACCCGCTTGATTTTGAGAACCACCGCTCTCGTCTTGGCTATATGAGCGAAGTGCGGCGCGCCGACACATTCTGTATTTTGCAGGCAACTTCCATGTACTATTGCGCATTCTTCGCTTGAACCTCGCGAGGGACGTGCCGCCGCACCACACGGCGCTCGCCGGTATCGTCACTCAGCGCATTTTATGGCGCTTGCACGCTCTGTGCTCATGCCGGGAGTGTTGCTGCCGCGTGTCACTCCTGGTAGGTCCCACAAGTGTCTGGATTTTATCTCACAGTCGGCATTGGCTCACAGACTTTTGTGCAGCGACACTGACCGGTAGGTCCTAGGAGGCGGATTTTTGACGACAGCTTAATACAGAAGTCGAAATCAGTTGTAGTCTGGAGGAGAACTCTAGTGACCGGCTGCTCCAATCAGCAGTATTCCGTAATTTCTTCGATTAACCCCAGGCGAATGCCCGAGTAGCATCCTAACAAGCGGGCCACGGAAGGCGCGCAATCTTTCTTTTCCCTTCCTTGTCCTTTCCTCACCCCCAACTTACACACGCACTTGCATGCACTACACTAACACACTTGTCAGAAGACCAGCAGAGAGCTTATCACTTGTCCAGACTGAGGCGATGCTCTGCTAAGGAAGATACCCGAAGAAGGACTCCCTTTGCAAATCGTGGTGTAGGTCGGTGCTGGATCTCACAACCCTGCCGTACAGGAACATAGCCAGCTGCAGGCAGAAAAGTCACTCCCCAATGGACTAATGACTAGAGCAGTTGGCGTCACTCGATCGTTATGATGCACTACAAAGTTATTCAAAACCAAGAACCCTACACTCCCCAAGGGAACCTTTTCCCTTATTTCCCTGATCAACCCCCGTTTTCACTTTCTGCCTTACAACCTCGCGTTCTGCTTTGGAATTTTTCTGCACCTATCCCCTTCATTCATTTCCCCGCTCGTATCCCCACTTCACGCTACGCAGCAGGCGCCCTCGTCCTCGCTCAGTGGCGAAGATTCAAGGGGAAACCTCTAATTGGCGGGATCTGTGGGCGGAAGTGCGCGCCCGAGCTCCCCGCAGATTAGCTCTCGTTTATGCTGCGTTATTCTTTTTCAGCAGCTAATAACTCTTATTGGAATGTCGGCGATGCCTCCTCATTCAGAAGACGCCGTTAGCAAGCCACGATGAAAGGAGAGAGTTCGCTTCACTTGGTTTGCGTCGACTCTCTTCAGAGGCCGAGTGAGCACGAGTGGTTCGAGCGATTTTTATAGGCAGGGTGTTCATTCAACACTCTTGTGTGAAGTGAGGTTTGATGAAATTATTGACGTCGCAAGGTCGCCGTTTTTGCGGAGTGATTACGTTGCCTACACACTATTGAGTTAGATGAATTACAGGAATGGTGTTGAGATTTTATTAACATAAATGAAACTGAATGCAGTTGCAATTTATACAAAAATAACTATATATTGATTTAAATTAAAATCAATACCATATTATCAGATTTTGTCTATTAGTTTTTATTTTCAAGGTTTACAAACTAATTTCTTTTCCCATATTCTCGTATTCTGTATAAACAAAGAGGAACCCAAGGTTTTTCTGGGGGGGGGGGGGGCAACTGCTAAAGTGTCCACATAATGAATTGTTTTAAAACAGTTTATGAAAAATATAAAATGTAAATTGTCTGTAGCCTTTAAGTTGATATTTTTAACGAAAAATGGATGTATTCAATGACTTTCGTTGTTATAGAAAATTAGAAACAAGCTATCTTTTTGAATATGTAACACTGGCTTGTAGCGGGGGATGGGGGCTGGAGTTCAAAAATACCTCACCCCCTTGGGCTTGCCTCCGCATGTAATTATTGAATGTTTTATTGTTTACTCTCTAATTACATTTTCGTAGCATTAAACATATTTTGAATATTTTCAAACTAATAAGAAAAATGATCACTAAGAAATTTAGCCCTATTAAGTGCTCCCTCTAGAAACATTATTACCTAACATAACTTTCCTTTACCCTTTTACACCATTGCAATTTTATCCTCGTCCTACGCACGGTTTCATCGACCCCTACATTTTACATCACGTGAACATTCGACCTTTCTGATCTAGATATACAACTGTTCACACAAAGAGCCAATCAGTTCCAAATTCATTGTTGGAAAGAAAAGGGAGCATGCACAAATGGTGGGCGAATCAATAAAATTCTGTGTAGGTGTTTTCGGCTTCGAGAACAAAGAAATGGAGTTTGATTCAACAACCGCTGCTCCAATATATCAGTCCCTTCCAGGATATAAATTGCGCCCGAGGAAATATTTGCGAAGTGAAGGAATGCTTTTGAATTTGAAACTCGTCAGCGTCCTCACGGAGCTGTTGCGAGAGATATGAAAAAGAAGGGAATAAGGCATCTCCCTTGCATTCTGGCAAATAGTTTATTTTCACACGAAGAAATCAAGACGAGTATTTCAACGCTTTTATTTGTGCTTCTAGTATATTTTGCGTACTGTGTGGTACAGTTTGAACGTTATTTTCTTGGCATTTATTCCTTGCCAGGAGAATGAGAAAAATAATTACACGTTGTAACGCAATGTTTGTTTTTTAGAAAAGAATTGCCCGTTTTAGATTGCTTCTCTCAGAATAGAGAGTTTTCAAAAAAAACATATAACTTTGCTGTGCACAATAAATAAAATATTCCCTCTCGGTAGCAATTAGAGAAGATGTTGACGATCCAAAAAGTAAGGTAGAAACTGAAACTGTTTGCTGTCCTTTTAGAATTGCAATTGAAACAAATAGTTTTGAAGCTCAAATACACTCAGAAATTGAACTGTATATTTCAAAATGTCGTCAGTTTAATTTTCAGTACAAGTAGTACAGATGTCTTTACCATGGCGACTTTAGAGTTTTGAACACATTTATTGTCTGATGATATTTTCTATTTTCATTAACTATTTTCAGAGATTGAAGTCAACATTTTAATTTTGTTCTCTTAAAATATTTTATCTAACAAAGCATTATTACGTTTTAAATGTGTTTTACCATTTTCATGTAAAAGAGACAAGAATTTCGTTTTCTTCGGGGCAGGTGAAGCAAGAAATAGGCGCCCTCCGACCATCC
>BOPP01000087.1:3832955-3848751 GCA_017312745.1 Gryllus bimaculatus | reverse complement strand
CGTCCATCCGTCTCTTCGTAGTGCTTACACGCAATTTTCTTAAAAATGGCGCAAATGTTTCAAAGAAATTGACATTTAGGACGAGGTTTTACAATACTAAAATATTTTTAAAGTAATATTCACAATCTACTATAAGTAAACCGAAAAATTATGAAAAGTTAAAAAAATGTACTTTGTGTGGCGATAAATGGCAGCTGGCAAGAATATGTAGCAAGTCCGGATTGCTAGCCGAGACCAAAAGAAATAGAAAACTAATACGGGAAAGTATGTGCCATTCTGCAGCGCCACTAGTTCATAGTTTCACTGGGAGGAATTAGTGAAATTTGAATTTACAAGAAAAATGTACATTGTTCACCGTCATTTTAAAATTTACAAAAGGTAAATTAGACTAAAAAAATACTAACGGTAAGATGATAATTGTCTACACATAGATATTATTTTAATCACCAATATTTTTGCATATCATAATTTTTCATGGCCTCGAATTAATGCTGCTTTTTTTACTTTCAAAACATGAAATTGTGATGTCATGCACTAGCTAAAATTGTGAATATATCACGGAATGTGGATAAACCAATGAACTATATGAGAATACAAGTGACGCACATTCTTTAATTCTCGCCCGTACACCGACATTTTCAAAAACATTTATGTAAAAATGCGATATACGCATATGGAAATAAATTTTAATTTTCAATTTATAAAAATATTTATCGAATCGACACTCACGTGACAGAATCTTATGTCTTATAAATATTTGTCATTCTTGCGTACAATCTTGTCCATTGTTGGCATTAGCCTGGGGCTCAGCAGCATTGCGACTCCATCTGCATCGATTTGTATCCCGAAGAGGGCGCTGTATTTTGAAAACCTTTTGTGTTTCTCTGCCGTTCGCTTTAGAATGTGGATCGCTGCGTCCAGCCCCTGCCAGCTACATGGGCTCCTTCCCAAATATTTACGCAGCTCTTTTATTCCGTACCATAAGAAGGCCGGCGCCTCGGCCCAGGGCGAGGTGGCGTGTTTATTTTAAACCGTGGGGCCGCGATTAAACGTAAACAAGGGCTGTCGCTGCCGTTCGGATAAGAGCAGAAAGCGCCGGGCGAAAAAGGAAAGTGCCCGGTTGAGCGAGGGCCAAGAGCCGGAGTGAGAGGGTAGGACTGAGTGGAAAAGAGAAGAAGAGAATAGTGCATTCTATGATAAAGAATAGAAACGTGAAGAGCGCAGGTACGATGGAGAGTTAAGATGAGTAAATAATGTTTGAGATAGAACCAAGAGAGTGCGCTAAAGAAGCAAATTAGCATTATTTCAATCCTAGGATTTCTTCTCAAAAGGATTTTGATGTACCATTTACGAAAGTGTATACATTAATTCAGGGTAATCATTTAGAACAGTGAAAGCAAAATTCATGCTGTTGAAAAACTGTTGCATCTACGATTGCTTGTGTTCGCTATCAAAGGACATAAAAGGAAATTATTGTGTATTTCCTTTTTAATTTTTAATTTATGTTTCCTAATAAATAATATATTTTCATATTATCAAGTTAAACATAAATAAGGGTTGCGTCTACTTGGATAAGAATGAAGAGCGCCTTTCAAAGACGAATAAACCGCTAGAGTGTTTCTCAAGACAACTGCTTAATACGGCCTTGCTAGGTAGCCAATTCCGGGCTATCCGTCAGTGTCGGCATGCAAACCGTAGGGCCCGCTGGTCAAAATGACTGCAGAACCAGCGGCAAGGCAGGCTTTGCGCTGGACGCAGCCGGTCGCGGCCAGGAGCAAAGTTCGCGAGAGCTTTGCGGCGCCAGCGAGCGGCAGGGGGGGGGGCGAGTGCGCATGCGGTGATTATGCATGCGGGTATTTTCGGGGGCCCCGCCCTTGGTTCGCCCGCTCCGCGCCGCGCCGCGCCGCTCCACGCCGCGCACCGCGTCCTGCGCTTGAAAGCAGCGAGTGCATTATGCAGCGACCGACAGCGAAGCCATCTATCGGCGCCGCCATGCACCGCCGCAACCGGGGGACGGGGTGCTGACGTCGCGCGAGAGCGACATGCGATGCGCTTGTGCATCGGGGAAATGCCATGAGACGCTTTGGAGTAGGAACTGCCGTTGCTCGGAAGCGGTGGTGACGTGTTTGCTTTTAAACTTATTTAAATTGAAAGAGGGCGAGACGATTGGCTGTAAAGTATTTATGTAAAAATGGAAGGGAAATTGCCGTTCTTGATCGATATAAAATTACAAATACTGAATACTAGAATCATGCGAAAGGATCCATCATGAAATGTTCCATGGACTCACAAAACATGCTTTATTACTACAGCACGTGTTAGAGGATTTTTTTCTACATTTAGCAACTGGATTTTTCCACCTTTTCGTTACCGGCGCCCGGCAAAAGGGTCTTTCTGCCGAAAATCAGTTGTTTTCCTGAGAACGATTACATAACTTCTCTTTTTACGAAGTATCTTTGCAAGGGCGAGAGAATAAAGAAGCACACTTTAACTATTTGAGCTTTTTTATTACGTGTTTATAAGTATTTCAATTAGGCAGAAAATAAAAACATCATCACTAGCCGTAATATTAATAGAAATGAAGAAAAATGGATAAAAGGAAGAGGAGGAAACCGTTTTCAGTACATACAATCTAAAACAAACGCAGAACATATTCTCAGCAGACATCGAAAGTGAGTGATTTTACCTGAACTTGACATTCTAATCATGTGAATTTTGAAAAGTGTCTTTTCTAAGGAAAAACCGGAGGAGCTGGTTTAGGGCGAAAAACGTCTTAGGCGCCATCGATTTTTTCATCCTTCCCCCTTCTCCTACTCACTTACCTTTCTTTCTATTCCTTCCCCCACACAAAATATTAACCGCATATTTCATTTCCCTGTAGTTCAAAAGCACGATCCAATACTGGGGCCGACGTACTGGAGGGTCATAAAAGTTTGAGTAAACTTACTGAATTAAAAGGGGGAGAGAGTGGTGTTTAGCGACCAGCGCGCGCCTGAGTTGGGGGGTTGCATGAGCGTTTCATGAGAGGGAGAGGAGGGGGGCCAGGGTTCAGCCGTCGCGCGCCAGCGGCTTTTCAAGAGCAACTTCTCGCATTACCAGTCGCTCTCCAGCCGCTCCTCCAGCCTTCGAGACGCCGTGGAATTTTCATCCGGCACCGCCACCGCGCTTCTCCACGGTGTTTTGTGCGATCATGAATACGCGTGATTACGCGAAAGCGCGTTATTAAGAACCTATTCAAGCGCTGCTCTTTTGTTCCCGAGACGCGCGCTGTCTCGAGACACCTGCTGCAAACGCTCACTTTTTTAGTATGCGTGTGTTTTTCCCCTGGATTTTATGGTGCGTGCTCGTGCGCTTTTGTCCGTTGAAGAAGTGGAAATTAACATGAAAATTTTAAAAGACGTTTCTTGAAGCTCTACTAAAGCAATTAGCGAAATTGTTTTGCAGAAACGTAACCTTAATAGAAAACGAATTCAGTAGCTTGAGATGACTCGACAATACGGAACGGACTTTTAAGGAGTGGTTGAAAGAGGATTTCTGGAAACTCTGCTTGGCACTTTTGAGAATATTGCAAAGCACTTTTCTGTTGCTTATCCAAAATAACGTGAACTGTAGTGTTTTAAGACAAGGTATTTAAATAGTCACCTTGATCTTTAATTTTTTTTATTTTTCGTTTCGAAGTCTTTGCACTCATCATTATAACCATAAAAAAAGCAGAGTTAACCAACACTATTTTGAATAATAGAGCTTTTGTAAAATACATACACTTTGTTACTTGTTGTGGTCAGATGCTTGGAGAAAAAATAGGGCACACTGTTCTCTTTTTGCATTCTTGTTCTTCGAATAACGTTTGTCAATATACCATTCCACAGTTCCAGTGCGAAAGCAAACGAGTATTGGATGTTTGCTCTCTAACAAGAAAGGAAGTCAAGGAAAGACCACCGAAAAATTGACACATCGTAGGACCTGTTAGAGCGTCTTGAAAGGGTCTCGGTGATGTCCCTAGTGCCCCTGCCACCCATGCCGCCTCTGCCACCCTGCCTCCGACCTCGGCCCCACCTCCCCCATAGTCTCTACCACTGCTCTCCTCACCACTGTCGTCTCCATCGCCCTCGTTGTTCCCGTCACTCTCGGTCTCCGACTGCCTCTTTGTCTCTGCCCACCTCGTTCTACTCGCCACCCTGGTTGTCCCCACGTCTTTCATCCCCGCCCCCTTTCTTCTCCCGCCTCTTTCGTTTTGCCATCCTCTCTCGCTTTTTCCACTTCCCGCAGTGACCACGCCTCTCCCGTCCCCGCTTGCCCGGTCGCCGTCGCTGCCCCCGCCACCTTCACTGCTCATGCCGCGCCGCCTTAAACCTCGCCGTCACCGTTCTTCCGACATCTCTCCCGGCGCCATCGCCGCTGCTGCACCCGCGAGAGTTTTCCACTTGAAACAGCAGCAATCCCAAGTCTCTGAGGAATTCAAACTCGGCGAAATTTTGCGAGGGAAATTGTTTGCGGGGGCGTCTGCAAGTCGCTGCGCGGCGGCCGCGGCGGCGAGCGAGGAGCCCGCGTCTGGGGCTGGCTGAGGGCGAGGAAGTGGGATGTAGCATTTATTACTTCCTCCTCGGAGCGTCCGGGCCGCGCGCACGGGCAGATGAATAAACAATCACAGCGCCAGAGCAGCGCTGCGGGCGCCTCTTAGTGCCTCGCCAGGCGCCGCGCCGCTCTGATGACACGCTGCGAGCGCGCTGCGCAGAGGCACGACGGGGCGCCGTTCGTTACGGCGCTGATTTACGCGATTTCTTTCGACAAACCCCTCGGCCAAAAAGTGGCTTGTGGATTCCGAAAGGTAACACGGCGCATGCGCGTGGTAGCTAAGACTCCGAAGTCTGTGGCATAGGCAGAGCCCATAGACATAAAGTAGCACAATCTGAACCATTTAAGTAACCACTGGATTCCTGACGCTGGAGTATGGAGATAATTCGTGTTATCTGCACGTGAAAACCTTCTTACTCACATTGTCACTGCTGGTGGAAATTTACTTCTAAACGTGTTATTTATGTGGTTAATTTTGCAATTTAAAACAAGATAGTTTTCAGGGAGAAGAGGGTAATAGTTTTGGTGATTGTACTTGGGGTCCTACTGCCTCAAAAACTTTTGTTCCATCTGCAACTTCTCATCCAGACAAAAAGCAATAACAGGCCACATAAGGAATGAGTAGTGCTCTAGTGATACTGTTTGAAATACGAAAAACATTATTTTTTACTAATTCGCAAAATTAAACATTTAATAATTAGAAATATTACTTCCTACTGATCACAATCATCTAGTGACTAACACTAGATTACTATACTCAAAACGTTTATTGCATCTGCGAGATACATAGTAAATATTTCATAATGTTTTGTATCACATGTTTTCATTAGCAGTTTTAGGAAATGTAAATAACTGGAAGTAAACTTTCTTTTATTGAGAGCTTTTTCCAGCCGACAGCCGGTTAACCTTTACGTCCCGATGGTATGCATATTCGACCATACACTAGACACCATCACACTTGCGGGCGTCTCTGATCCGGGTCAGCGGAACGAGAGGCTCGCCGCTGCAACATATGCATGCGAGACAAGAGACAGCCAGGCCCAAGGCAGGTCTCAACCCGCTGCCAAAGCTCTGAGTCGGTACGCGCTCTTAGCCACCAGGTCGGCTTCTTTTGTCTTTTTAATAATAAAAAATACAAAATGGTTTGTAAATCCTGTAAAAGTATGAAGTAGATATCCGGTTAGATTCTACGAAATAATTATCCATTTGTTTTAACCTATAAGAAACATTCTGCAATAAAATCTAAATAAAAATAGTCTAAATAGTAAAATCTAAAGAACAAGTTAGTCGCAGTACTTTTCATTCTCCGAATTTTCTATATAACACTCGTTAGTTCGAGCACACGTTCAATGCTGCAGATATGAACATTCCCTACAAGTCTTGTATCTCAGTCTTCCACGTCTCATCAGCGTCAAATATGACGTCCAATACTCTTGGGTGCTCTTTTGCTACGTCATTCGAGCGTTTTAAGCCAAGCAAATGTTTTTGAGATGTCATCCTGTGCATTAATGAAAAAATACGAAAATACTATCGTAAATACTACATATGACTTCATAATTATTATGAAGTATACGTGTATTATGTATAACTTCATAAATACTATATACGAGATTTCTGTGCCAGTACTTTCGAAGAGAACTTCATTTGTAGCAACCAGAAAAGTCGTTCTAGCTTCACCATCCAATATTTAGAAGAAAATCACGAAAATAATGTTATAAATAAAAAAAAATATAGATTCATCGAAAATACGAATTTTCTATCGTATTACGGTATCTGAGAGATGCACTGGCCGCTGACCACGATGAACTTTCCTTCAAAAGGTCTGGCACTGTACTAATGTTTTAAGGTAACTAGTAAGGTGACTCACTTTCATCAACAAACACCGCAGATGTCTGAGGGGGTATGTAGATCCCTAAAAACACCCAAAACTCTCCCTCGATTTAATCAAACTGATGCGCATATTACAATAAGGATCCCAACAGCGCGTTATTTTTTTTTAATTACCCACTCTCCCTCTCCCCCTCCCGTCCCCTCCCTCCCAAATCGCACAGGTTGGTGACTAACGTCATGTCCCTATGCGCTTCTTTACTTTCCTCTGACGTGCGGTTTGTCTTCGCGTAAACTTTTGTTTTGTGGCAACTGGGAAGCGTCTCTAGATTCATCCATGAGATTGCAGCACACACGCGGAGCATTCTCTCAAATCTAAATAGCAATAAATACAAGCTAATTGAAATGTTATTACGAGTCAGCAGTTTAATTATACAAATGATACTATATTTACTCTACAAGGTATATATATCTTGAAGAGCAAAACTTCTACAACTAGCACAAATCATCTTTTTTATCCATATTAACCATGTGTTTCCACATTCACCCGGTGTTATTATACAGAGTCAGTTATCGTGTGATCGCCGCCTTGCAATTCCGGACGCGGTAGGCAGATGGCAATGGTGCCGTCTCGCTGCACAGTAAAACTGACATCACGATAGCCGAGGAGGCGGCAAACCGGAGATGAAGGTTTCTGGGAAACCTGGAGTGTCTCCCCGGCCCTCAAGTCGCGACTTCTACGAGAAGACGACTGGGAAAGACAGGACTCGGAAGTGGCGGACCCACTGCACGAGAGCTCTTCTGTCGACGTGTAGCTTGCTCAAAGCCGTATACATATATTTTGTTCGAAACTCAAAGTTCGAAGTAAAACAGTAAGAAGGAGCAACTTGTAATACTTTAGTGCAGTTGTGTATTTATATATTTGCAAATGTTTGCAACTTTTCAAAAAGGTATTAAACAAGACGCTCCGTCATTCACTACCAAAGCAAGTAAGATATTAGAGAACCCACGCTTCTTCACTTGCACTTTGAAGAAACTGATCTATCTTGACTTTTTTCTCTGCTTATCTTTAATTAGTTTTTGTGAATTTACTAGTTACGTCTCTCGAATAAAGTAGTAATGTGTGTATCCAGTTGGAATTCAATTAATTACTGGTTTCTATCTACCACATAGCTGGGTCTGATAGCTGAGGTTGCTAAGGCTGTAGAGCCGCAGTTGCCCCGGCTCCAAGGGTAGAGGGTTCGAATGCCGCCTCGGACATGGATGTTTGTGTGTCTTTGCGTTGTTTTTAAGTGTCGTGTTCCCCTACAATTACTCTAATGTAAGCAATCAAAGTCATCGCTACATGTCCCAGTGCTTAAAAACCGATCTTAAATAATATTTTTAAAAACCTGCTATATTGAACAACGGCGAGTGTTTAGATCTGTTTTTATAAATGATACTCGTAGAACTGAAAATGATTTGAAAATATTTTCTGTGAAGACGATAATATTAAAATGCATTATGCGTACAGAGATCATTATTCAAAATAAAGATAAGTGGTAAAGGAAAGTCCTGTAGGTATTTTCAGCAACATTATTTTTGTAAAGAGTTTTAACAGAAGTATGTCAATTTGTATTGAAAAATCTAGTGGAATATGTAAATTAGGCAATTTTAAAGTAATATAACAAGGGGAAAGAAGGAATATTCTGATTTGTTTGTCGTTGTTATTTTGTAGAGTGAGCAACAAGCTTATTTTAAAAGAGTTTTCATATCAGCCATTAATACTAATATATTTTATTTTAGTTTTAACTATTAAATGTTTAAAACAGGGCAGGTGGCCTCCTAATACAGGGTAGTTAAACACTACAGAAGTTTGCCTTGTAGTTGGGTTTACAATCCTTATTCTTGTTTATATGTTTCTGTTTTTGCTTTACCTTTGCAATTTCATCAAAACAATTTTAAAATCTTATTTTCTACAAATATTTTTGGAGTTTGGAAGGAACCCCCTTTGTCCTCTCTTAGGAAGAAACACCAGAAGTTTCGTAATAAAGTTTCATTAACTAACTTGTTATATTTAAAGTGGACCTAATATTTTACATACTTCACACGTCGACTGCGCCATTTTCCTACACCCTCTACCCTTACATAGTCCCTCTCTCACTCTCACTCTCTTGCTCTTTCTCGCTCTTTTTCTCTTGGGCTCTCTCTTGCTTGCTCTCCCTTGTTCTCTCTCCATAGCTCTCTCTCTCTCTCTCTCTCTCTCTTGCTCTCTTTCTCCCTCTCGTGCTCTCTCGCTCTTTCTCTTGGGCGCGGTCTCTCCCTTGCTCGCTCTCGCTCTCGCTTTCGCTCTCGTTTTCTCGCACTGTCACTGTCTCGATGAAACACGCTCTCTCGCACTAACGCGCACGCTCGCTCTCTCCACTCCAGTTGCGGCTGAATCTCAACACACCACATAAAACTATTCTGGATATTAATTGGCTGATAATAAGTCTTAATGATTTTTTTCTTATTAAGCATATTTACATTTTTTGCTGCATCGAAACTAACATTATTTCTTATGTCTTAATGTGTAATTTAAAACAAAACTAAATATTGATATAATTTAAAATAAAGATACGTTGTGTTACACACAGTATAACATAATTTTAATACAGTTGTAACAATATTAATACTAAACACATTTTCTTTTGTTTCAGGTGAGTCAAGAAATATGAGATGAAGCCAGCGACAACGGGAGTGATTTTTATGAGTAAAATATTTTGTTAAATAGTAGTTAGTAGTATGATATATCTATCATTTAAGAGACTAAAATAATGTAGACATATTTACATCACCATCGCACTATATTTACGAACGAAAGGCGTCTTTCAATAATTTAGTAGGCATTTAAATTGTGTAACTATATCAATTCAAGAATTTTGTTACAATACAATAAAATTCAAATTTAAAACTGAAGATACTTTTCAAACGATAATAAGTGTTAATTAAATACGTTTAGAAATTTAATTCGTGATGCACTATCTTCCATATTAAAACATATTTGTAACTAGTGGTGCTCTTTTGTACTTTTTACTTTTCGTACTACGTACTTTTTCGCTCTTATTAATAGTCGTGTAATACTACATAAACCACAAATGCTCTCCAATTTAACACATCTCAGTCATCATTTTTTGTACAATTCATTACAAATCGTAGAACTTTTGGTGCGAAAACTAAATATTTTCAAGCAAATATGAGCACAATTTTGACAACTATTACAGCTTTTTGTGTAGATAAATCATGTCCCAACAATGAGACGCAATTCACAAAATTTAGCTGCAGTTTCTCGGTGCGGAATGCCATTGTTGCATTCCAATCTGATATTTCCTGAAGGCTAGCTATCTTTAAGTGCATGTGGACAAAAGAACAAAATAGATTTGAATTTACCCTAGAAGGCGCATGTGGAGTCCAAAAAGATGAAAGTGGACGAAGTAGAATGGAATGAATATACGAGTGATTGGAAAAGGAGTCTGGAGCCTTATGAAGGAACTAGGAAAAGAATGCTGGCAAAGCGTGAGGAGGGCAGGAAAACGGACGAGGGGAAGGGCAAGGGGATGTGCAAGCGAAGTTGCAAGCGGAGGGGCAAGAGAAAGGGTAGAGGACGAAGCAATGGGACGAACAAGATAGGTAAGGGGACGTGCAAGTGAATGGGCAATGATAACGTAACGAAAACGGGCAAATTAGCACGTAAATGAAGGGGCAAGTGAACGCACAAACGATCGAACGAACAAGCAAGAACGGGATGGGCAAGTGGAAGGAGAAGCGACGTGCAAGGAGACGAGCAAGCGAACGGGCAAGGTGGTGGCCCATGAAGGAAACAAATGAGCCAGCATACGAATAATAAAGACCGCCACAGAAGCGAGCGCCGCGCCAGTGCGACGGATTGGGGAGCAAGCCGGTCCGGTCAGAGCTCCGTGCGGGCGAGGGGCGAAGGAGCGGCGAACGCCACGTGTGGGGGCGGGGGGGGGCAGGCGGACGCCTACAAACTTAATCGCGCTGCCCCGCGAAGCGCACGTAATCTGCGGCGTAAGCGGATGAAGAGCCCCGTGGTGCGGGGGGGGGGGGTGGCGCCAAGGGCTCGGGCTGCAAGTACGCTCTCTTAGGCTTGCTCGGCTGGACACAAACAAACAACTTCGTGGACTAATTATGATCCGGACGTGACATATTAGATTATTCTGCTGTGTTCCACTCATTACGTTCCATATTACCATTTCAAGTGAATCCATTTGCGAAGTTTCTAGTATATTATTCCCTGGTGCCCAGTTTTTCTTAAAGTTTTAATTTAATTAACATTATATGTGTTCCTTTACATTATAGTATACATTAATGTGGGGTTCGTGGAAATGTGTCCACTAGTTTCGCGAATATGTACGAAATATTTCTACTGTTTTGAAAGGAATGTGCTGGATGAAATATCCTGAAACCAACAACTTAAACACGTGACTAGTATTTTACATCCATTTCATAAAACTTGCCACCTTATTGTGCTTATTAAGAAGAATGAAATATACGCTGAATAAAAATTAAAAGAATTTAAAAAAAAACTACACTACATCTCATTAAGTCACTTGAAATTTCTGACAATATCAGTACTAATTATATTATAACCAACATAATTTTATTTCAATTACTATTGCATGTACTATCAAAAACGCTAGAGAATTTAGATGTTTACTTTACAATGTAACATGTTTGATAATAGTCATTATTTTTACATACAGATGAAATATTTCTTTAATTTAGCACACATATTGCATTGACACCATGTCACAATTTACTGTATTCCTCATAGGAAAGATAAAAAAAACGAAAAACATATATTCTGTATTAAATTAACAGATTTGATGAATAAAATGTTTCGAAATAACTGTTATCCGTAAAAAAAATAGCGTACATCCCCTGCCCTGTTGCGCATAGACGTGTAGGTTTATTCAGTATAAACACCACGTCGAAAGAGTTGTTGCTCGTAGAAGGGTAATAAGGCTTAATCGAGATCGTGATCCGCATGCTGGCAGTGACGTGCAGATTGCGGCCATTAGCTGATTAGCACTTGGTAGACAGTTTCCATCTCCTCTGCCGGCACCTGCTGCTCTTCGCTTCCATCTGCGCTCGCGTCTGCCGCTCTCCTCCGAGTCCTCTTGCCTCAATTGTTCTTAAGCTTAGTGCCTCTAGCCGTTGCCATCTCAGATTGTCTTGACCATTGCTTCGATTTCTATTTGCTTATCTGCCGTCTTGTGAATTGATCAGATTGTTCCTTCCATAAATAAAATACTTTAGCGCCTTGAGGGTCGCCACTTCCACTGTCCTCACTGCCTCTCTTTAGTCGAGACGTCTATGAAGAGTATACATTTGGCGCAGCCACCAGTTACTACTCTCTCGAATTAAATCAAGCCTTTACCACCATCATACCTTTACCACTCCCTCCTTCTTTGTCATCCATTTATGTCCTCATATTGACGTACACCTGAACAACTTCTTCTGCCTCCTTTTCTCTTTACCTCCACCACCTTCACCGCCACATCTGTCTCTATCTTTCCCTCCGCCTCTGATTTTCGCATTGCCTCTGCCTTCACCTCCACCTCCGCCGCCGCCTTTACCTCCACTTCTGCCTTCACCACCTACCCTCTTCCTCCATCTTCACCGCTTCTATATACACCTTCACCCCACTTCCACATTACCCGCATCCACGCAAAAAACGCAACCAGCTCTGTCGCTGCATTATCTCATCCTGTACCTCCAATTCTACCTAAATTAAAGCCTGCACTTGAAACCCATCTTCGTCTCAGTTTTTGCCTCATGCTACACCTCCAAAACCACACTCCCCCTTTGCGTCCATATTTTCATCTCCACTCTGTGCTTCCACCCGCAACCCTTTCCCCTGCGCCTTCGCCTCCGGAGGTTCGCGCGGGACACGCCCCCTCGCCGCGCGACGGCGGCCACTCAGCCTAACAGGTGCTGGCGAGCGGGCGCTCAATCTCCTGTGGCACTCTGGGCGACGTGTTCTCGAACAACAGACTAAAGAGACTTCGGCCGAATATGACGCCAAAAAAGAGAATTCCAGCTAGTTATTCACGAAACGCAATCCCAGAACTGCGAGCTTTAGTTGAGAACTAGTGTTGTATTAATGTGCAAGAGCTGACCTTAAAGCTGACATTAAAGCTAACAGTTCTTAGTAATACTATTCAGAATAGTATACCCTTATGTTATCAAAATAAGAAATACTCATTAAAATAAAATCATTAAAAATTTTAATAAATGAATATGTAATTTAAACGTAAATTGTTTGGTTTTTATTGGAATGCCAGTATTTTCATTCATTAACTTGTCGTGTTATTTTTTTCATTAAATGCATTATTATTATTATTATTATTATTATTATTATTATTATTATTATTATTATTATTATTATACTTCATGTCCGTGAGCTCCAGGATCAGACCCGCTTTTCGCCTAAAACACTCAATGATAAACAAATTCAAAAATAACAGTCCCGGCGCGTTGAGTAATACGAGTTCGTATTACTGACATTTTATGTAAGAAAAAGTATAGTTTTGAACTACCCGTTCACATGAAATTAATCTGGCCAAGCCAACGTGAATTTGTCTTTTTTTATATTTGGAATCTTTCAAAATGAAAGCATATGCAAAATTCATCATTTAAAATGAGCATAAAAGACTCGCCTACTACTTATCCCCTTAGAACCATAACTTTAATTCCCAAAATATCCATGTTCATTATTAATATCCCAAGTAACCTCCAACTGGAACAATGAACATAAGAAAAAGAATATTAATTTACATTTACTCTGGAATTAATACTAGAGCCCATCCCGCATATATTATACGATTGATACCCCCCAACAGCACACCAAAAAAAAACTCAATCAGGATGGGGCTAAAGACCGAAAATATATCTCACATGCAAACAGAGTCGGAAAAATAAAACGAGCAGAAAAATGTACTGATATTGGTGAACATAGAGAAAACGAAAGGATATGAAGATGTGAACCAGATACAATCAGGAATGAACACATATAACAAATTATCTCCTCTACATACAATAACAGATAGTAATTAAGTACGTAAGATACTCTCTAATAAATATAATCTCTTAAACTACGCACGAAAATTCCCATCATATATCTTTCACTTTGCAAAGGTAAATTCTACCTAAAAATTGTCTAGTCATACATACAGACGAGTTCACTTAAAAATTCTATACTGGACTGAAAACTGATCTTCTTTCTAAACAATAATACCAAGACACAGCAATACATAAAAAGCAGCTATACATCCCATGATTGGCAAAGCCTCAATCAACTATACATTTTCCATATTTTAAACTACGAAATCTATACCACACTATATCGTAACCAAAAATAGTTTATGCCTTAGCCAATAATAATTCCTTAATTATAAATCCCTAGCGTATTACGAATTAAATAAGCCATCAATAACACTCCATCAACATAATTATGCCAGTGAACAAAGGCCGAGTTCCGTGCTAGCAAACACCCTCACTGTAAAAACACATCACTTCACTGGAACAGACTGACTTGAACAAGTTCACCAATACACAGAGGATATGAGCAAAATTGTTCGCCATCTATGTTTCATCTCAGTATTCAGAGAAAATGTATGCGAATGTAAGAGGGCACTGTAATACCAACCTGCGTTTTTCCTCATATTCAAGCACTCAAAGTTTAGTTTTGAATCATTTTCCTAACGGTTGCCATAAAATTTGCATATAATTATGATATAATAAAGTGAGATATCATTTCTAATACCCTGTCGTGCACCGAGTAATGCTACCATCAGTAATGTTCTCTCTAAATTCATTTAATCAACCAACCCCAGTCTATCCATCCAACGGAAAGCGCCATTACCATATTACGAAATCAGATCGCTGCATGCACTATAGATAACAATTTTTTACCAATCCAGCATGTCATCTTTTAACTTGTAACGATCCAATCGCCGACATCCCATTCTTGGCTAGTGTAACGATCAACCACAATAATGTTACATTCTCACCTTTTCATTTAACTGATATGCTATCCCCAATATTTTTTTCTTCCCTATAAACTTCAACACTCCCTCCTATCTTAATCATACAATAATTCTCCACCTAAAAGAAACACCCCTGAGGCCTAATGAAACCCTGAGAACCACACAATGACCAACAAATTATATCCGATGTGTTGAAAAAACAAACTACCCGATTCTCTCTACGTAAGAGTTTTTGTTGGAAATTTTGTCTAGAAGACCCAACCGATTAGAAAATTTTTATTGATTATAGACGTGCTTTAGGTTTATAAGCTCAACCCGACTTAGCTATGGTCCAACAATTTCATTATATACAAAGGTTCCATACTACCCAAATGTTCTTGCAATTTTTATCCATAGGTTTTAAACCCATATCGTACACTTTCACGTCACCCCATGTCTCATATATCAAACCATTATGTTATTCTTACTCTTATTTCCCACAATTCACTAAATCCAAATAGAATTGTCTGCACAATGTGCTCATCTTCTTCGTCTATTTACCCCAGAACGTACTACCTTATCTGTAACTAACTTCTCTCTCATTCAACCCTGCCCCTACAAAAGAAAATAGCCCTCCGAAACCGCCCCACCACGACCGTAATCTTCGACAAAAACCAACTTTACTCCAGAAATTCGTGTAAAGTCCGCTTCTGTCCATAATGGTGGACCAAAATTGCTCGAGGAGCAGCCACAAAAAGCCCGCCGAAATCAATGTCCTTTTTAAAATTCTTGTCTAGTACGAAAAGGCCCGCCCGAAAGGCGGCGAAAACACTACTTCATCAATCGCAACTATCCCCATCACCAAGTGCGCCTGGATATCTAGCGCGCGCACCCCAGCCGCCCGCTCATCGGGCGCATCCCGGACACCGCGTCCATTACCAAGTTTCTGCCGCGCTGAACGCCTAGGCGCCCGCGAAACACGACCCGACCGCGTCGTCCCGACCAACGTATCCCGCCGTGACCCCCCTGCGCCAGGAGGAAGGATGAGGGGTGAAGGAATAACCCGCCTGCTCGCACCGTCCGAATCTTAAATGGAGTCTAGTCACAAGATGGTACTACGAGAGCGCCTCGTCTGTCAAATAATACCCACATATCCAACTATCGAGGTCAGGACCCTCCTTGAGCCGCGAGACTACCATATGATACTGAATAGATTTGCGACGTCATCGGCACAACGAGCTCGTGAGAACTAGATCTTACTCTATCATGTCTCCGTCAGTGTTCAGAGTCTCTCTGCACACGATCTCTCTCTTGTCTCCAGACCCTATACACGCTGAGCCCAGTGATGCCGAGTCGTAGTTTGTTCTATATACCAAGAACCCACA
>BOPP01000087.1:3811454-3832930 GCA_017312745.1 Gryllus bimaculatus | reverse complement strand
GGACTTCAACGGGGAAGGGAGGCAAATAAGAACGGTGAAGTTCAGTAACAAGGGAAAGTAAAACATGTAAGAATCAATAGGAGAATGATGGAATGGAGTTGATTTATAATGTATTCTAATTACCTTTATACAAACGAAATTTTCGATTGGTTACATTAAAACATATGTGTCAAGTAAATTAAAAGTTTCTATTATAGTTTAGAAGAATTTAAAATAAATTAAATGTTTCTATTGGGCTTAAAGTAGAAGTGGAAAAGGTTTATGGAACTTCTAAGACGGGAAATTAGGCATGTATAGGAACACAATAAGCATTGTATGTTGCATTCTGAGTCGTAATTCAACTAATGTTATACAAAAAGATTTTCACAACATTCTTACATTATCACAAAAATACGTAAACACATAGATTTTGGATCTAATGATACGTGAGAGACACATAAGCTCGAACGGTAATAAGAGTGACATATTACAATTTGTTTATTCGTATGTTGTATTAGGTATATTACAGATGAGATGGCAAGGGTGAACTACACTAGCAATGAGAGTTACATGAGACATGATGAGTAAAAAAAGGAGATTTACGAGAACTGACAAAAAGAACATTTAGTGAGATTAGATCATGTCAGTGGCAGAAAGTGTGGTGGCACTATATTGAACGCACCTTCCGGTACTAACCTCTCTTTGCCTCCTCCCCCACTAATGCTACCTCCTTTCGTTTCTTTATACACGTCAACCTACTCCTATCTCTTCCAGAGCCATGCACCCCCGCTCCCTTCACCGCCCCCATCAGCGCACCCTTCACTGCTCCCAACACCACTCCCACCACCTAACCACCACCTCCCAGCAACTAACAAAGCCACCGTCCTCTCCAGTAGGTCTGCAATGTCCGCCAGCCAAGAGCGGACGGCCCAGCACTGCACCGGAGGAAGTTGCAGTGAGTGCGGAGGCGAAAGGCTCATCCGATGGCCGAGGGCGGCGCGCCCCGCGCTACATTTAGACGTGTGCCCGATGCGCCCTTCCTGGGCCCTGGGGGACGCGCTAAAAGATGGATGGGGCGCGCCTGATTCGCTACCCGCGCCGGACACGGCGCGCCCTGGGAGCGCCCCCCCCCCGCTCCAACAGAGGGCTCCAGTTGAACCCTGCGCCGTCAAAGGGCCTGGAGCTCTCCGGCGCGCGCGCGATCGCCTTTCGCAACAGACCCGAAGGAGTGCGAGTTGGCATGATGCTTTGCGTATGCACTCGTGGGGTCGTGATGCAACGAACTATGATGATGGTGTAGATAATAATTTAATTATATTTTAATTTTAATAACGGTTTTTCTTCGTTACATTTTGATTTAAATACTATAATTTATTATTCATTTTTAACAATTTTTGTTCAAAAAATTTATTCCAGACAATAATTCAGAAATGAATGTTTGACCGATTTACTATAGTGGATGATTAATAACTATGAGGATCAGTTTTAATACTTAGGAAGTCTCTTTCCGTGGGTACCAGTTATTCAATTCTCATAACACATTAAAACAATATATCGCCTGCACCACAAGGTTACCTTGTATAGAGAATTTATCGTTTCTCTGGGATGTTTTGTGGTAATTTCGTCCTTGAAAAACACATGATCAGAACTGTTAACATGAGTTACGTATATGTGAATTATTAAACATTTCTGAATTAATTACAAATTCTGTTTCCATACGAGGTAAAACAGCACAACGTGACGCCTCTTTATTTACTTTACCTGCAACATAGAAATTAAATTATAAATATGACAAACGTTTCAATACTTTAATACGCAAAATTAGAGCATGGGAAGCAAAGCAATTTGAAGCTCAAACTGAAACGTGCAAGCATACAATAAAATGCAGAAGTATTTACTGATAGCCTGTATTGGATCATTCGTAATTGGTTCTGTATATACGTTGATGCCACCTGATCAAATATTCAATGCCAAGTAATGAGCATGCTTTTCGTGTCTCTGAGCCTCGTAAAAACAAATACGACAGAGATGAATGCGCATGAAAACAAACGCTATTAAGGTAATGGTGTAATATTTCTCATATTCATTTGTGGAATTACAAAGGTTAATTACTCTCCTATGACTGTATAAATGTGTAATGAACAAAAATGCTGAATGTGAGTAGAGGTTATCTAGAATTTTCGGGCTTTTTTTAATGTTTTTCAATGTAAGTTTCATTTAATTATCCATTTTGATAACTTGTGTAGTGAAGAAATGTGAAAAGAACTGCCAAGGAAAGATTTTGGTGGGCTATCTCTGTTGTTCTCTAAAACATTTCATTACATTTTCAGTGCATCGAGCATGAAATCTTACATAATACAAAAAGATTCTTCAGAAATATTTTTATAATGACGTTCATAACACATTTACGAAACAACTATTTGTGAAAATTCCAATATTCCATTGCATTTTCAGTTATATTCAATTAAGAATATTAAGGCTCGTGCATAAATATTTCGTTGTTTTATATTTCTCGTTCTAAGATAATGGATACATCACTGTGCTGTAATTTTAACCACACCCCACAGAGTAATTAAAACTGTGGAGTATGATACTCATTACTTGTATCTAACTTACTGAATCGGAATAATTGTTTCAGCAAAAAAAATCTAAAATTGTTATTTCATGGAATAAAATTGCGGATATTAGAATGAAATGTATGTATCTACGATTGTATAAAATGTTCATCAATATACGCAGGAAATAAATATAAACATCAATATAAAAAGTATACAAACAAAATAACATATAAGCATATATATGCATACATGATGACAGGTACAGGTAAAGAATACATAAGACAAAAACATTCACATAATTACAACATTCCTATACAATTACGTACAGAATACATTCACACCTCTGAGCTCATATGGAAAGAAATTCGCGATGCGATGCCACAGGGTCTTCGCCTAAGTGCTTGGCTCTCGGCGCAATCGATCCCGCGCCCAGTCCGCCAGCTGCCCCCGCCGGCGACCGCAGTAGCGGGGCCCCCGAGCCGCGAATCGGCGCCGCAGGGGCGTGAAAACCGATAAATTAACGGAAAGCGCGCGCCAGCCGCGGCGCTGAGCCGGCGGCTGCGGCGCGTCCTTTTCGCCGCCCTTAAGACGGATCAGTCTCGCCCGCCCGCCGCCCGCCCCGCCCGCTCCCCGCCCGCTTCGCCCGGGCAGCCTCCGAGAACGCGGGTCGGCGCTCGCGGCAACTGCCGGAAACAAAACCAAATTTAACGCAAAAGGCGCACCGGATGTAGCCGGACGCGCCGCCGGCATCGCAACAAACCCCACCGCCCGCGCCGCCCAATACGCCCCCACCGCCCCACCGCGCCCGCCGCGCCCCGCCGCCCTGCTGCGATTCGCGCAACACAGTGGGTCCAAATGACGGTGTGGGTTCGCGAAAGGTATGGCTCTTATTCTTTCATTTCGCATTCTGAATTAAATGCTGACAGACGGACATTAATTATGGACCGCGATGTATTTTCGCGTGTATTTTCGATACATTTCCTACACCAGGCGCGCAGATCTGAGGGATATTTCGAGTATTGAATCTCACAAGGGTGACACCTTGGAGTGACTCTATTTCTTCAATAGATGTCAGACTGTGTTACCGATTATGACCTAAAAGTCTGGTTAGAAGATCGTTAAATAGATTGGTATGAAATACTGAAATCTATTTATTTTGGCCGGGTATTTGTCATGGTTTTTCTTCATTTCACTAGTATAATACTGACTTCTGAGGATTGTGACTTGCGTCACGAAAAATTCGTGGTTTACAGTCGGAACTGAACCCACGAAATTGGGGTTAAAGACAATAACTATTAAGCGTCCCATACACCGTCAAGCGCCGGCGGTTGACGAACTGACTTGCACCCATTGTAAACCTGATTTCATCATATACTCATTTGTTCCAAGAACGGTGTTTCAACAGAAAAGAAAAAGATTTTAGCACTTTTAGACGTCGGTTTCTGAGTCGCACGTAGAGTCCAACCAAACTCAAAGATGTTCTCGCCATGTGGTTGTGTTCTCATATCACGTATCAAGTGGGCCATCAGCATCTCATATTTTTATTCATCCTCTATGTTTACCATTACCAGTATCGACTTTTCTCGACTCGTGTAGTGACGTCTTTCAACTCGTTTGGGCTTCTTCCGGTTCATATCGGCGTCTTCCGATATATGTCGACTCCTTTGCAATATTGTACAATAATTTTCGTCTTTCGTCTCGTGTCGGGCCAGTGTGCGGCTAACCTCCCCCTCCACCCCAGTGCGCTCCATCTAACCTGTGGCGCACTCGTTCCACCGTTGGCCAGATCGACCACCAACGACGGAGGCGGGGTGGCGAAGGGAGGGAGGGGGAAGGATCGACTCGCGAAGTAAATCTGCTCCGGACATAATTACTGCTGCGGGGAAGGAAATAAAGAAGCGTGTTGTTCTCTGGACACGAAATATAAAACATAAGATATTTCGTCAAAAGAACGGGTTTGTTTATATCGGTTTAATGATGTTACTAAAACGGTTGTGAAGGATACAGTCGTTTGAGTTGTTCTTCAGTATTGAATTTTCTCTGTACTGTTGCGTAGAATTGGATATGGATTCTAAGGCACTTTATGGTGAATGAAGAGAGGGATATAGGGTATTGATCGCGAACACATTCATTAAATTTGAAATTAATGGTATGTGACCATCAAAATTAGTTATTATCTAGGAACTGCAGAAATTTACTGCATCATCAACAGTTTTACTACGAATTTAATAGCAAATTAATGGTCCTGGTTTTTAAATTTCTCTAAAAATATGAGAATAGTCTTTACTCTAATTCAAGAGAAAAATTTAAGATAATTAAATCCTTTGACACTTATTTATGAATTTTTAATATACGACAGACTGTGCTGAACGTTAATCAAAGTAAACAGACTTTGTTTTGGTTGTTACCCTAAACGTTTGCACATTAAAGAAAATCTTCAAATGCTACATATTATTCTCTCTTAATTGATGTAATAATATTAAAATTTATTTTGACAACATTATGGGGAATCATCACAACTCAATGTGTATATATTACAAAAAAACTGTGTATAAGATCAAAAGATGTTATTAACTTTCCTCCCGTCAATGAAGCCCTTTCGACTTGTGTTACAGTGAAAGCCCTTTCTGGGAAACCTCGGGTACAATGATCCGGCGCCTGCTAATCCGGGCGCGTGTCGAGCAACAGGCGACCTACATCCCCTCCATGTCAGTTGACCTTTTCCGCCACCGCAGCACCCGGCGCTAACTACGCCCCGGGAATAGCACCGTAGCTCTCCCCAAAAATCAACCCCTGTGTTTAGCGCGCGCGCGCCGCTTCCAATAAACGGTCATCTTGCCTGGGAGCAAACGGCGTTCAGAGCAGTGCTCCTGCCGCGCGCCCCTTCCGCCCGCCGCCCCGCCCCCGCCCCGCCCCGCCCCGCCCGCCGCCCCAGGCGCGCTCCCGCCCGCGCCCTCAAAGGGAAGGCACGACGGATGGAGAAAGGGGGAAACGTGTAAGAAGAGGGGAAGGAACACGTTAGATAGAAAAACCTGAGGAAAACAGAAGAGGGGAAGGGAACTGGGTGGTGAGATGGAGAGAGGCAGTAGAGTAAAAGAGGGTGAAAGGATAGGGAGAGATAACATAGAAGACAATCGCGAGAGGCGAGTGAAAGTGGCGAGTGAAAATTTTAGTTCCTAAATTTAGAATAAGAATTCTCTAACACGCCAAACATCACGATTTGTTGGTACTAGATAACGGAAAATCGACTGACTGACCGTCCGCCCGTGAACAACATTAGCGGATAAATTGTTCAGCCGACATTCTCCAAAATCGACATTTACCAATCAATGCATCTGATGTTTCGTCCTTTCGAATTTGAAGTAGACATTTTTATTTTAAGTGTACTTTATATCAATCCCCTGGTACATTTTTAAAATTAAAAGAAAATTTCTAACGTTCTTGATTAAATTTTGTTGTTGGTTAATGTGAAGCACTTAAAAAACATGGTGCAGGTCTTATTTTCATTTAAAACCGTTCATGATTTTTTCAAAATTGCAAAAGTTAAATTTTTTTCGAAGTCTTTCTACAACTAAAATATTAATGATAGACATTTACCCGTAATAAAATATGTCCTTTAAAGATAGATTTTGAAATAAAACCATGAATAATTTTTCGAAAATTTTAACACTTTTCGCGTAATTTTGCGTGAAATTTAGACAATTTTTTATTTGTTTAAATCATTTTTATCTCAAAAAAAGGCTCCAAAATTTTTGATTCTTTTTTCTTGTTGGATAGTGTAACGGACATGAGAATTGTGGAGTCCTCATTTTCGTTGAAAACTTTGATTTTTAGAGAATTGTACCATTCTCTTAAGTGTCTTATACTCTATCCGAGATGAAAATTTAAAAAAAATTCTTTGATTTTTGAAAATTGCCAAAATCCAAAATATTTTTGTTCCTACTACTACAATTATGAAGATAAAAATTTCCTCACGAAATGTGTTCATCAAAAACATATCTGGAAATAATGTCAGACGCAATTTTTTGAAAACATTAATATTTTGTGCAAAATTTTGTGTCTAACATTGACAATTTTGAACTTTCTTTAACTATTTTTCTTAAAAACGGCCCAAAATTTATTGATTAAATTTGAACCATAGCGTCAAGGATGCTTTTAAGCGCCATTCTCTTAAAAGAGAATAGTGCAGGTCTCATGTTCCTTAAAAAATCCAATTTTTGAAAAAAAAAATCAGTGTCGTAGAATTACAATTGTGAATATATGTTTTTCATCTTAATAAAATCTGGTCATCAGAACCAGATCTTCGAAATAAGATCAGGTTGAGGTTTTCGAAAATATGAGTGTTTTTTGTGTAATTTGGCGTCAATCGTAGTCGCCTGTTAGTTTCCTGCGTTTCGCAAACGTAATATGATAAGAGATTCAAGGCAGTTGGATTCTACGTAACTTAGAATTTGTGTATTATTTTATATTCTTTGTTCCTTTCTTACATTTTGGCTTTTGATATACGTCTGCAAATTTAACTTTCAGAGATTATTTAAAACCTATTTGATAATCCATATTTTTTCATTGTTGCGAGGAATGTATATGCATTCTCAATTGCATCTGCATCGATGTATTTTCTTTTAAGGAATCCCCAAATTTTAATTGAATTTAGTCCAATTAGGTTTTCTCTCTTAAAATAACATTTAAATGTAATACGAGAGAGAAAATGCTAGACTTCCGCAAATATCAGATTGGAATGCAGTAATCGCATGCCGCCCCGCGAGAGGTCAGCTCTATGTCTGTGACTTGCAGCTTATTGCTGGGTGATGATTCGTAGGTTCAGTTTAATTCAGTTGTAATTGTCAAATGTATGACATTTGCGAGAAAATATTGAGTTTTTGTATTTAATGTACAATTTGTAATGTGTTTTACATAACATTATGACGTGTTAATTCGGAGCGAAATTTCAGAATAAATAGTATCACGTACCAATTACTAAGGGCGAGAAAGTATGTGGTGTGTATCATCACCTATTTATACTTGATGCTAGTTCGCTCATTAGTGCGCATGTTGCATGTTGCACAAGAATGTCGACTTCTTTGACGATGTTTATTTCTTGATCCTGGGGTACTTAATAAGTAGTTTTCCTTACTTTTTCATACTTTTTAGCATATTTTACCTTGTAATTCTTATTGTGTTTATTTAGATTACGATCTTCAGTGCTTTCTTTCATTACGCTCAAAACAATTCGCAATGTTGATCGCTAACTAAAACTTTTTTGAGAGCTTTTTGTCCGTGGCACAATTCATTTAGGTTTTGAATTCAAATGCCTATTTCAAAAATATTGAAGTATTTGACGATTCAAATACACTTTTTCTTTTTAATGCAGTTCACTTCATTATATCAAAATGAACTTTTTCTTCTACTGCTTCGTTCTAAACTCTTTTCATCGAGCCTATTTCCCACTTTAAGTTATTAGTATTCTCATTTTAGCTATTAATCACACATTTTCACTACATCATATATTTCAGAAGGAATTTTAAATCCTTTCTTTGTTTCAGCTTTTGTTTGTACAATTTTATAAAATTACACTCTACCTGTACCACTTTCTCCTTTTTTGTTTGATCAGACGTTCTACATGTTAATTATTGAATAACATCATGGTTTGTAATACGTCCTCTTAGTGACCTTCGTCACTATCACTGATTACTTTTCTTTCTTCGATGGTCTGACTTTATCTGTTCAGTGAATTTGTAGTTTTCTGTATCATGTAGTCTTCTTTTTCTCTTTGTATTTTGAGCCTTTTCACTGTAATTTTGTACATTTTCTTATCGGAATAGTGTAATCTTACTATGTACATTGGTATTACTCTCACCCTTTGGTGACTACACATTCTTCTAGCGCCACTTTTAATCATATCCCACCTTAACTATTCCCTATCTCATGTTATGAATCTGGGCTTAACTTTCTGTTGTGTTGTTTGCCGTACATGATACTAATAATAGATTGAGTTACTACGTTCTACCAATAAATGGCAGAAGTAAATTAGATAACAGTTGAAAGACTCATTAGAATGTTATTTAAGGGACATTTTACGTAATTATGAATAACTAAACTAATTAAAGAGAACATAGCGATACCCATAACATTACGATCTACACAACATTGACCTATTGTTTATCCCATAACTAGACCACGTCGCAAATATCAACGTGTGAACACTCCCCGAAGCCATTATGCAATACCCGAATCTTCTACGTCATTCCTAACCTCCTTTCAATCACTACCAAAAGCGAATCTAACGTCTCCTTACAGGTACATTCACACCTCAATCATCACTCCCGTCACCACGTGATCTCCATGACCTCGCAAACTCCACCCCATGTCGATCCTGCGCCACTCTGCCATTGCTGCCACTGTGTGATGGATCCCCCGGCCACCCTCGGCGTCTAACGTACACAGCACGTCGCGACCAGAGATTCTCAGTGATCCCACTACTTCCTTACATATGGGTTTATGACTCATCTCTTATTTTCGTTCTCTTAGTTATCATCACGTGTCTGCTCCGTTCTCTCCTCACGTCCTCCCTTCATGCCTTGCTCCCACGCCATGCTCTCTTTCCCTTCCTCTCCCTTTCCTTGCTCTCTCCTCCTCCTCCTTCCTCCCCACGCTCACCTCCTGCCTTGCGCTCTCCATCTTCCTTTCCTTCGAAGTTCTCCTCTTGCCCCTCCCCCGCCTTCTAGCCTCATCCGCAGCCCTCGGGCGCCTCTGCGCTCGGTGCGTCCCCTGGCGACGCCTCCGCCACTCGCCTCCGCGGCGCGGCGCGGCGAGGTATTGGCAGTTTTGATAACGAGTGTCGATACAAGGCAGCCGCGCGGCCGAGCCCACACAACGGCCGGAACACGTTATTTCCGACCACTCCCCCCCCCCCGCTTCTCCCTTCTTCGCTTCCCCCCCTCTCTCTCTCTCGCTCTCACGCTCCGCCTGTACGACTCTGGGGCGCTCCCGCCCCTCCCCCTCCGCGCGCGCGCCGCGGCTGCCCCACCCCGCCCCCCCCCCGCTCGCCTTGCCTGTGACTGGACCCACGGCCCGCCTGCCGGCTCCTCCGCCCCGCACGTCATTTTCCAGAAGCGACTCAAGTCCATTGCCCGCAGCAATAGGCTCGCTCTCCACGACCGATGCCATCCTCTTTCTCGCATTGACTCGCCCCTTCAGAGAAGTCGCGTCAGATGTAATTGTATTGACGAGTAGCTTCTTCAGTCCCGTGCTCGTATTTCAGGAACCAATTTTAAACAGCAACAGGCTCTAAGTTATGCAGGTGTCAAATTGGACGGCGCTGTCTGCTGAATTTCTGTGCTGATCACAACTACTCGCGCTTATTTATGATAAACGAGTCAGAATATAAAGTTCCTGCAATAATTGAAAACGATTTCTTACACAGATTTGATGAATATTTTTGTTGTCTGTTATTGTATCCAAACTATGACCGAGCTATTTTGTCTTAAAAGCAGTTCTGCTAAGAGATAGCAATACTCTACGTATACCCAACGTTTTAAATTTAACAGTGAATTATTAATTAGACAAGCAGTACATTTTATAATCATTAATAAAGTCAGTAGATGTTTTACGTTTTACTTTCTGTAGTCTACTCTTCACCACCATTCACAAATTCATGTTTGATTCATGACAATTTTAGCGCAAACTTTTGACCAAAATTACATTTCTGGTGGCAGTAACTATGCCTCTGCATTCTCTCTGCTTAGGCTTGCGGCTGAGATTTTATTTTAATTACAATCAGCTTTGTAGTAAATTAATTTCGGAGCTATTTGCGCCGCGAATGGAATTTCCTCTTGAATATTGCTCATGCATTTCATACATTCGGAACGAGCCGGCGGCGAGGCGAGGCGAGGCGAGGCGAGGCCAGGCCGGTCGGCCAGAGGGCGCTGGCACCGAAAGAAGTTCTGGGGGCCGAGGGCGAGGCAGCAGGAAACGAGGTAGAGATACCAGGGCGAGAATCTGCTGGGTGTTGTCACTGTAATGGAGTTGTTTTCTGTGATGATTTATAATATTATCGGCTGAAGGGAGATACACCTATTCAAAAAGAAATTAGATATTCATTTTACGAAGTTCCAAAATAATTGTTCATGTTCTTTTTCTCGATGGCCTGGTTGGTATTGCAGAAAAATCGAAAAGTTCATTTACCGTTACAGATTAGTTAATGAGAATTTATATATAATATTTATTGGAGTGAGAATTGTGTTCATTGCTTGTATTGAAATTTGTATAAGAAGCATTGAACTTTATAAATCTTGTATGTTTTAAAATGCATATTAAAAATATATTTTAAATGTCACGTTAAAAATGCCATATTTGATTGCTTTTCTACCATTAATTTTAGAAGCAAACGTCGTGTGGGAGATGTGAGGATACCACCTCGATAAACAATCCAATAATCCATTGACTTCAAAGTTATTAAATATTTAACGTTACATTTGCAAATTTAAATAGAAATTTAAAAAAATTACGTTAAAACATTAGCCAGTATTCCCGGTTGGTTAAAATCAAACCGTTTAAAAATCGAAACAATTGTTTTCTGCAGTGTCTTTATTTCTATTAGCACTTACTTTATTACTAATACTAGTACATGTTTAAAGACAATGAGAGATTGCTTAATTTATCACAACGGAAAATAAGTTAGAAAAGCTCATTTGTTAATATAAATAAATTATTTTGAGCCATATCCGGTCTCCAGATGATAGGATTCATGGAGAATAGCATTACAAGATAAAACCGTAAATTACATAGTGCAATGTTTCATGAAAATATATATATTTCTCACTTAATATACGACGTTGTTTGTTTTCAAGAACATCGCTTGATGAGAATTTCGCAAATAGTTTTCTTCATAAATTCAGTGTAATTATTTTTGAATGTTTGCATTACGCTGTATTTTGTATTATAAATATTAATTACTTTAGTTGTGAAAAAATACTTAACGAACATATTACGCTGATGACAATAATAATAATAACAACATTTTTGAAATACGTTTCATAATGATATTCTTTTCTTCCATTCAGAATATTTACCAATATTTTCGAGAAAAATTTAGTTGACTATTTTTGTTTTTTCTGACTGTTACATTTCACAATAACATTTCGCAATAACTCATTTCATTTTTCAATAGCTATTTTTATTTTCATAAAATACTCACATCACAATAAAGTAAAATATTCACAACACATTTAAAATACATCAATTTTATTATCAAATTCTTTCTATAACCTTTTTATTCTCGTATATTATGACGTTTTCGGTCGTGTTTTGGTACCGTCCTCAGGTGTCTGAAAAGTATTTTAATTTTCAACATTAATACTAATATGAATGTTGCATTTCGTTAATACTTTCTTTAACATTTTGTATAAAAACATTTTATTAAACATCGTTTAGAAATCAACAAGTAAACCTTCAAAAACAACATACACATTTAAGCTGGGCATATACACGCGCATGTGGAAGCTTACTATATATTCTGCGATGTACATTTTCAGTTTTTTATAGTCCATTAGAGATCTTGGTCAAATTTGTTATCTTCCATATTCTCCCTTAGGGCTCACAATAAAATGTTTATATTTTAAACGTAATGTAAGTATTTTATATTATTTTATTGTGATGTGAATATTGCATTAAAATAAAAATTAATGTTGAAAAATGAAAGAATGCACAGAAGTTGTTGTGAAATGTAGTTGACTTTACTGAACGTGAACTCATGTATTGCTTGACTACTATAAAAGGTATGGAGTGCTGGTTGCACAATAATAAAACATCTAGTTAGAGCAGATAGTTATTTCATTCACTTCAGAATTTTAACCAAAACTAAACCAAAAAGTTTTTGTTGACCATAAACGCATGCTACTTTATAAGGTTTTGGATAGGTATTAAGAATACAGAGGTTCGATTAATATGAAATAATACTTGATAATAAATCAAATTTGTCAGTTTTTCCGTTTCAATTCTTCGAGCTATTTTTTAGAATACTTTTAGTGACTTTCCACATAAGCGCCTTTTATAGTGCCTTTCCTCATATCACTAGCTAAAGTCGCTATGTTGTATTGTGTTTGTTTCAGTGCGTTTCAAATACTTGAACATAAATTATTTGGCATTAATGCAAAAAATGTTATCTTATTCTCAGAAAAAAGCTGCGATAGGCATAAATATTTGCTCAAAGTACATTATAAATGTAGTAATTTGAAAGAAGAAAAATTTACCTAAATCTATAAAGAAAGAAATATGCGTATTTAGTCTTGATGTGCTTAGTTAAAGTTTAAAACAAAAATATAAACTTGTGTCGTTTCACAAGAATAAACAAATTCCGCTTCTCTACGTCATATTCACTTCGCATAATATTCACAGGATTCAAAAAATTTTTTCCATTATTTTTGTGAAATGTTTTTGGAAGTGTATTATTCGTATTTCCTTAGAAAAAGAAATTCATTGTTAATGCAATCTTTCATACAGAATGAACAAACATTACTCGTAAAAGCTATTTTTACCTTGACAAAACTTTGCGACAGCCCGGAATGCACTTTACGAACCTACGATTGACACACAATGGGGAATTGTCCCATGTGTGCCTTGAACGCGCGATTAACGTCTACATCTCGAGGCACTTTCCGCCACAAAGCGCGATGTCCGTGGACCCTTCCTCGTTCGAAACCTCGCGGTAAATCTCTTTATTCTGGGCGGCGCCGCAGCCGAGACAGTCGCCCGCCGCCCTTTGAATAGCGCCCGGTTAGCGCACGGGCCGCGGCGACGGCAGGGCGGGGGCGGGGCGGGGCGGCCCGTGGGGCCGGAGCGGGGTGGTCCGGCCGAAGGCGCACCGCCCACCGGGAATGTGTGCCGTTTCTCATCTGGCGGCCGGCGCAGCGGACGTCTGGCCATCCAGGAAGGAGAGGCGCGAGCAGCCGACGACTAGGAAGTTTAAAGACCATTCCGGCCCGGCGACTCGGGGCGCAAATCACGGCCTGTGCCGAGTCATGCCGGCTGCGCGCGGCGAAGTAGGGCCAGGAGAGCGGACGGGGTAGGGCGAGGTGGAAGCGTCGGCGGTGGGGACATCTATTTGTTTCGCGGTCGCCGCCGCCGCCGCCCTCCCGCCGCCGCGTCGCCGCGGCCCCAAATAACAACCGCGCAGCACCTCGTAAAAACTCCTCCAGTCCAGCGGCCTCGGCGCTCTCTCACCCGCAGACTGAGTCCGCCGCTGTCTTCTTCGCCGCAGTCGCCCAGCATTGTAATCTCTTTCGCTGAATGTTTCACCTCCTACTTTCAACCTTTTTCCATCTGCTGGATCTGTCCTGTTTTTATCATTTCCTCCTCCATCACAACTTTCCCCGCTGCAATTTTCTGATCTCTCACTTCGTTTTGGGCCATTTTCACTTCAGCATTTGTTGAACGTCTTGGCGCATTTATTTTCTAATATCAACCACTGGGCCGATGAATGATATTTGTGGTTTCTAATGTACTGAATTGCCCGTAGGATATTGTCTACATTTGGAGACGAATACCACAAGTTCAAATATACCTTTAGGCAAGTCCAGGCTTACATAACATATACTGTGTAAAAAATAAGAATGGACTTCTAATGTAAGAACAAATAGACGATAGACTTTTTAAAAAGGTATAACTCGTATGTGACATGATCTTTATGGTTCGTATGTTTCGCATACTGTGGTTTATACGAGAGATATCGAGTGAAAACTGATATGAGAGATAGAAATCGATCCCTCATTGCGCAAACTGTGACTAGAATTAATTTTGCATGGCACAAAATACTGTTAGAGAACATTAACGTGAGATATGATACTTTACCTTATCGTTATATTATGCTACTAGTAGGATCCTTGCGTACATTCTGCACTTTTAATATAATCATTTTGAAAACAAAAGCGCGTCATATTCTAACCATCCACTGAGCCACGGACGGGAGTCCAAGTGCAGAGTTCTGTAGTGGCGGTAAAACAATAGCTGCGCCCACCGCCACTCATCCCGTTGGCGGCGCTTCGTCACCTCCGAGCAAGGAGCGCCGAAGGGACGCTGCGATGGTGGCAGAGGTCGCGGTGGATGTGTAGCAGGCGGTCCCCGTCCCCACCCCCCGCGCCAGCTCGAGGCGACGACGACCGAGTGGCCTCATCTTTACGCGCGCGAGCGAGCTGTGGACTGTGAACGCGTGTGATAGTGACTTATCCTTGCTTCTCGAACTGTACCATTTTCTTGGCTTATCGTTACCACACTGCTTCGATTAGGTACATCTTGAGGATTGTTGCAACTTGGATACTGATCATTATATCTCCTGGTATTATTGTTTAACCTGGCAAACGTGGCTTGATTTTTGGTGTTTTTAAAATAAACTGGTTATATCTACATACTGATTTTATTGCCCACTTCCAAGCCACACTAGACTCATCGCAACTTTTTAAACTCTTTCTTTCAAGTTATACATTGTAGTATTTTCTTCTGTATAGAAAAGTTACAGGACTGACGGGTTGATGTATAGAAAAAGTACCCATCCTCCATTTTCCGGAACAGATTTCATCCAGTTTCACTATCACTCTCCTCGCGCCACTTTCTAATTTGTTTCTCGTTTGCTACGCGTGTGATGCGATTTGTTCCTTTTGTGCACATTTTAGGTCGTTATAAAGAGTTATGAAATATTAAATGATTAGTATGGTGAGACAAAAAACATGTACTGTGCTGTAATATCGTTCCATACTCAGTCGTAATATATTCTAAGTTATTCTAGGCTACTAAATTGTTTCATCGATGCTTTTGTGGCATTCAGAGGATATATTTTCATCTCACAGACAAATAATAATCGTGTAAACCGCTGGATCACGTCCACTCACTTTCGATATCGAAATATAATTGCCTAGTAACGAACGTCCATTTTTCATCCTTTTCCTGTACAGAAATATGATGAAACAATGATCGTGTCCAAATGACTTTACGTACGATGCGAACAGGTGTTATAAGAGCACCATGTATTGTGCCATATGAGTTTATGAAATAATTTCCCGAATTCAACGTTTTTCGTCTTTCATCTGTTTAAAAGTAATTTGACTTCCTGTGGTGACACATTCATGCGGGATCGATAGCTTTTTGTAAACCGTATTAATTACATTGAGACGATAGTTACAAAGTTATATTAGTTTATCTAATTATTATTACATTATTTTAGATTATCTAATTATTATTACATTATTTTAGATTATCTAATTCTTTATCAAGAATTGGAATCACCTCATCATCACGATCTCGAATTTTCAGTCGTCATATCGGCTCGTCAAATTTGGTCAAGAAATACTTCAAAACATAAATTCTTTCAAAAACCGATGCGTAAAAATATTAACACAATGTATAATATGGATTTACTAGCAAATTATTCTACACATTTTTATTCATCTAGGCACTTGCGACTCGAGACCCATTTAAGTAAATCTTTATTTAGTATTTAGTACGTCTTTCTGATAATGAAATGGAAAAATTTTAGTGATAGTAAAAAAATAATCTCATTGTTTAAAGAACGGAAATATTTATCTTGATTACAAAACCCTTTTTATTTTTTTTACTGATTTTCGCATTTTTAATACCGTCATATCATTTTCAAAGAAGTTCCACATATAATTCATGGAGTTTGATGTACTGATTCTGAATGATAAAAATCGCATACAGCTGAACACTACGTGTAACTTGAGCTTGAAAAACAGATCAATAAATCAATTTCACTTCCAACAAAACTGTATACATGAAAACTTTATCTTTCTCCCGACGAGTACAGATAATATCAATTGTGTTTTATTGAAATTGTTGCAAATTACAACACTGCCAAAAGGCAATGTATAAACAGAAATGACGAAAAAAGGCGAGTGAAAATAAGATCTCAAGAAATGTATTCGTACTTGTATACTTTTCCCTTCGTTGCCCCATTTCTACCCAGGGAATTGGTCTTCTCTTTCTCTGTGCTTTTCCACTCTCTATTCCTCTGCTCTGCTCTTCCTCCTCTTCGCTTGGCTGACAGGACCCGCGCAACAAACGTGAGCCGGCAGCCGCGGCGACGCGTGCAACCGGAAGAGCGCTGCATTAATTTTCCGACGCCGCGTCACAGCCGCCCCCCTCTCCCGCCTCGTCGTCGCAGATTTACAACTTGTGCAGCCAGTGGGCCCGGTTTAACGCATCGGCTGAGCTGAGCTCGCAACCAGCGCGGCCGCGGTCTCTGCGGCGATTCCCTGAGGGCCGTTCTAGCGCTTGAGCCGCGTGGGGGATGGGCATTCGACACGAACTACATGGCCAGGTCGAATTCGGCCGCTGTCTCAAGAAGAATTCTACTCTGAGAGGTAGTTGTGACCGGCTGCTTTGGCCGGTAATTAAGACATCGTGGGAGACAAGTCGTGACATTAAAGCTTGTCGCGGCTGGATCAGTGACACGCTAGGGGAGATACTTGGCGAGGGAAATACCTCGCAAATTGGCAGGTAGGTCAGCACGCCACCTCCCGAAGAAAAAAACGGAAAAAACCAAAGTGACAAATGGATAGAAAAGTCTACGGGCTCAGAAACGCCAATCACCAAATTCATTTGGACACAGCAGACACTTTCAAAGTATATTTAATGCCAAAGAGATTTAAAGGCAGGAAAATTGTAAAAATTGTTTTTAATTTTTTGGAACAGCCCAGCAGTAAAAGAAATGGAAATAAATTCACAACAATGTGTGTTTTGAGGTAAACATTTGAGATAAATTTTCGAGCCTGATCCAGGGTTCTAAGACAGTCAAAATTAGTTTATGTATTTAAAATAATATTTTTACGTGTGAATTTGGTGCTGAGAAAATTTGCAAAAATGTTTTATGATAGTATCAACTATTTTCTTATTTTTCAGCAACAGAAAATAGTATTAAATTGACGAAAAAATTAAAATAAATAAGCTACAGAATGGAACAGCATTTCCCTTATTAGTTTTCTATTTCGTTTTGTCTCAGCTCGCTATACGAACTTGCGGCATACTCTTGCTAGCTGGCAGCGGTTATTTGTATCATTTCCAGACTTTTGGGGAGACAACTCAAAATTCAAACGATGTTCATAAAACATAGGGCTCAAAGAGGTTGTGCTACAGAATGGCACAGAATTTCTCGTATTATTTTTCTACTTCCTTTGGTGTCGCTTATTTGGCAAGATATTCGGATGTGCCACATTATATTCTTCCAAGCTGCCATCTATCGCCACCGAAAGTACATTTTTTGACATTTTCTTAATTGCTTGGATTTCTAATAAAGAAAGAAATGAAAATATTATTTTATGGATATTAAAGAACAAGTAAAACCTCGGCTTAAATGGCAATTTTCTTTGAAGAGCCGTTTAAAAAAATAGTGTTTAAGAGCTACAGTAATTTTGAAATTAAAGCAATTTTCACAGAAAACTTTCGAGTTTTTGAAAAACTTCGTTTCAAGTTTAAAGCATTTAACTCACAAATACAATAGTGTTTAAAATTTGATGACAATGCTTATATTAACGTCCTATAAAAAAAGAGCAAAAAATAATTGTCAGATCATAGAGCACATTTAGCACAACATTTAGCACTATCCGTGCCAAAAGTTTTAAAAAAATTCGAGGGTTTTTGAGAAAATCTGTTTGTAATTTTTCAAAATTGCGCGACTATTGCGCGAATAGTACTAAATTTTTGAAAAAAATGTACACGACCTTACTGAAAGAACAAATTATGAACAACAAATTTTATTTGAAGGAAAAATGTCTATTTTTATTTTGTAGGAAGACCCCGAAAAAATCAAACTTTTCAAATTTTCGAAAAATTAGAGTTGACTGAAAATAGGACCTATGCCATCTTTATACGTGCATTTTACTCTATTCTTACAAGAAATTATAAAGGAAAAAATTTGGAATCATTTTTAAGAAAATTTAGAAAATGTCCAACTGGCTTCATGTAAATTACCCCCAAAAAACTAATGAATGATTTTCAAAATCGCAGAACTTCGACTTAGGTTTCTTCAATTTGAAAAAAAATCCTACGCCTGGTTTAGGTGCTAGTGTTGTTCACATACACCAGACAGACGGACGGACGTTTTGAAAAAAAGACACTTTTTCGGTATCATGGCTACGTGAGATCTTGTGGCAGATTTCTTTGTTCTGCAGAAAATCTAAGTGTACTGGAAAAAATATTTCGAAAAGTTGACAAATAATTTCATGTTTATTTTGGTTTAAAATATCAATGACAACATATACTTTTTATTCTTTTGTATTTATGGCTTTTCATATTTAGCGCAAATTTATTCTCATATATTTAAAAAAAACAATTTTTCATCAACAAAATAACAAGTACTCGTGCACCGAGATTAAGATTTAATTCTATTTGAGCTTCGTGCAATCTGTAACAATTACTCCCTTTTACGCCGATGCTCATTTACATACTCCCAGTGACAGTCGAACCCACCCTCTGCCTCCCCCACTGACTTCTGGCGTTTGACTCCTCAACGGGCAGACGACGAGCTTCGGGGTCTCGACTCCAGAGTCAGTGTGCATCTGCATTGTTGAGGTGCAGGTCCTGAACTGTAATACATACGGAGTCTTCGACGTAATCATGTTACTCTGTACTTTCTTGAGTTCTCTCTTGTGATGCAAATCCTGTTCCATTTGAAGCTCTTTGCGCTGCCTCGTCGCAGCTTAGTTGTGGCGCCCACCGCTGCATCACCGTTGCCGCCAATACCGTGGCTGAAAATTTCGAGATGTCATTTTACTTGACAAACCTCGCAAATACCCTAGTTGTCTTTTCACTAATTTAGCGTTCTTTTCTCGTTCTGTTCATGCTTGATCTTCATTATTACTCACTAACTTCCTACTTATATCTTAAAGTGTAAACAAAAGTAGTAAAAGAAGGTCACACTGTTTCTCCTATTGTACTTTTCTTTCTATTTTAAGAAAGTTCAATGGAAATAATACTTGCACTTTTTAAACTCTCTCCGAGGAAAAAAGAATTAAAAAAACATTGGGAGCTTTTTGAGAAAAATTAATTGTAAGCATTTCAAGGAAAAATTACTATTTTTTTAATAAAAATTTATATTTTCTTATTTCAAGATTATTTTTAACACATTTCACGAAAGAAATAATTATTTTCTTCAATATTGTAGTAGATTAGAAATATTTTTAAAAAATTCAAACTTTTGAAATTTGTGAAACTGGCGAAAGTTAATTGAAATTGAGACCTGTGCCATTCTTAAGCGTCCTTCCCTCTGTTTAAGGAAGAAGTACAATGTTGAATAAAAAACATTATTGAGAAAGTTCTGAAAATTACGTTTAAACTTCAAGTAAAGCACCCTCCAAAATTTAAGATTTTTGTTTCCGCGTGGTCGATTTTCAAATCCCGTTTCAGCAACGTAGGCGCCACGTTGTCCACAGCCGATCGAACACCCGCGGTGAGTGCGGAAAAAGCTTGGAAAGCTAAGAAAGGGTCAAAGAAGGTGCCAGTCGCCTATAAAACATTTTATCTAGGAGTTTTTGGGGATCGCTAAATCCGAATCTGAAGTCACAGGTGGATTTCGTTTTAATTGAGATAAATAATACATCAGAAAATTGATTTATAAATCATTTGGTAGACATATTCCACAAAATAGTATTTGTCTGACTAACAATCTCATTTGTATGATAATTAAAGTGAACTATTGATAGATCAGAATGTATTTTTCCAATATTTTGGAGTAATTGACTTATTACACATTTTCCTTCAAATTGTTAAGAGTAGATACGAACAACGACTTCACTAAAGTCCGAGAGATTTAGTACTGGCAGCTAGCAAGTACTCTTCCAAGGCGCAAAATTGACAGCGCACCGCACCTAACCATTAGCCCTCTTCTTCCTCCCCCCCCAGCCCGGTACTTAAGACCTTTAGCCCTCTTGAAACCAAGTAACCGTTTTGTGGCTTTCAAACAGCCGAACAGAAACACTTAACTTACAAGGCATGTTTTCTGTTACAATTTTTTTTACATTTTTGGTTTTTATAGAGAATTACTGTTGCCATCAGATGCAGAATGGTCAGTACTTCGAAGCTAATCGTGTTACTCGTAGAAGATCTCTCGTTGAGGTCCCTGAATATATGTTTATCACATGCTCCCCAGGGAGGTTGTGATAAACACATATTATCATTTGGTCATTGTTCCATGCAATCACTTTTTAATACTATACTTCCTAATTTTACTTGTTATTGTACTTATTTCCTACATTTAGGTTTTGGGGTTTGATTAGTTGGAAAATACATATTTTATTTTCATTTGTCGAAACTATTAATGTAGTGAGATTCTAAAGAAAAATATCTGATAAAAGGCTATTGTCGGATTCATAGATGAATAAAAAGCGTCTAGTCCATTTGTAATGGAAGCATTGTAAAGGTGATTTGATTTCACGTGATGTTTATTACTTCCGTAACCGCATGTCATGCGGAAGCACGATACCTTCGAATGCACATAAAGCTTCTATATGCTCCCTTGATCACTCACGCTATTGTGCCACGTTAGTCGGTTATTCTATAGGCAAACGGAATGCATCAGATTGGAGGAAAGTTATATTCTTCATTGTTCCCCTTGCTATTCAATGATGTTATGATTTGTGAATTCGATGTGGAGTTACACAAAGTGTATTAATTTTCAAGCTATTCCGTGATTTTAAACCCTGAACGGAATGCTTTTATAAAATGCAGGGGATGTAACGGAAACATTATTGATGGACGACATCATGTGAGCTGATGGAACCAAAGTCTTAACAGAAGAATGTCGGGTAATCTGTGAAATCCATGAATTCAACTTCATCGATAGAAAGTGATCGCTTTTCACGTCAGAAGTATGAGAAGAGTCTGTTTCCATTTCACTTTCGGAGCCTTTGCCGTACGGGACTAAATACATTTCCACAA
>BOPP01000087.1:3787142-3801704 GCA_017312745.1 Gryllus bimaculatus | reverse complement strand
GCCGCCCCGCCCCGCTGGCCAACGCTTCAAAACCTCGCACGGAAGTTGGTATTCTCGCAATTCCCCCCGCCTCCGCACCCGAGCGCCCTCAGCCCCGCCCCTGCCCCGCCCGCTCGGCTCCAAGGGCGGCGCGAAGTGCGGGCGATAGGGCTGGGATGGGGGGGCGGAAGGCGCTACTTTGTGAACGCGAGCTAGGGCTTCTGGGGAGGACCTTGAGATTGACGTGACTCGACGCAGAAGATGCCTAGCGTTCAAGCCGTTGTAGTCCGCTACATCACTGAAGAGCGTGTTGCACACATTTCAAATTTCTTTACATTTGCTGTAGTGAGTGAGCACTGTGTGCTACAGTACGAGCAGAGAGCGACTAAAACAAAATATATTAATCCCACTGTATTTGAGTTATTTGACTAAATAAAGATTCTCATTTAATAAAAAGTATAACGCTAATAAATACACGTGATATATTTCAATTAGAAATGTACCAATTCTCTATAGTTTTCAAGAGAAAGTAATCATAATAACAATTTTGTTCAGAGCATCAATAACTTCCAACTCCGGAAGTTTGGATTTAGTACTGTGTACGAAACATTACGATGATTACGAACATTAGACAAGAATGGAAAATGTTCAAAACATCACTCTGAGATCATACACTGTGATGCTTGACACTGTGAGACAGGACGTGCACATCAGTGATATCACATCTTCATCATATATTAGAATGCTAATGATGGAAAATTATCTATTAGTCGATTTTGTATTTTTATTACAACTTCAGAGAAGGAAATAATATTGGCAAATGAGGACTCGTTATCTTCTTACTAAAGAGAATACTTCTGGGTAGAATTCGGTTTCTAAGTGAAAATATAATTCCAACAAATATATCGGCAAATATACTACGTCGGTGGTAGGAAAGTCTGGAGTGAATGTTATGAGGCGACAATATTACTTTGAGAATGTTAATATGGAGTCAATATATCTTGTTATAAAAATCGATTAAAATATTGTTGCCTTAAAAGAAAATGGTTTGTCACAAAACGCACTTTAGAAATTAAGTTATGTATTTGACGGTTAGTATCTAAGGATGCAAAAAAGTTAAAATAAATGTGGATGAATATATCATCAGCACAAAAAATACCAAAATCACGTTAACCTTTTCATTATCTATTGCAGCGAGCCTCATTCTACACACAGCCGTTTAAAACAGTGAGAAATATTGTGTTGCTTCGGCGACGAGGAGCAGATGCGGGCACTGCTAAGACGGTTAGGGTAACAGAGCGAATATTAATCAGGACTGATTTTTTCGAATATTTGATTACAATAGTTTAAAAAGATTGAAAACTAAGATTACTCTGCACGATGTCATTCAGCAAAAAAATATTATTTTATTGTGTATTTAAAATTGAAAATACTTGTTTTAGAGCAATGTGCTCCTCCTAATATCGGAAACAAAATGTACCAATACTCCTTGCCATCTTAGGCAGCTCATGCAACCTAGTGCGCATGTCATGTGCAGGACGGTGGCGTTAAAAAAAGGAAATATCGGACCCCGTCGGCGTGTGAGGGGCGAGGCGTGCAGTGCGGGTCCGCGCCGCGGGGCAGCGCTAGCCACTTCATTAGGCGCTCGCTTATCGTCAGCCGGGGAATCCCCTCGCGCCGCCTCCTCGCTCTTCGCCTCCTCGGCGAGCGGCGCCGTCACATCGGTGTTAGTTAAAGCGCGTATAAAGATTCGTTATCTAAATGAACCGGGCGCGTTATCCTCGTGCCAGTACACATATTTCAGGTGCGTCCGCCGCCGCCGCGCCGCCGGTGGCCCTTCCCCCTCCCCGCGCCACCCCATTCCCGCTTAATTTTTGCCAGCGGGGACGTGCGCGGCGTTACAACTCCATGCAAAAAACGGCCGCTGGCGAGGGCGGGGCGCGGCCGGGGGGTGTGGATTTCACTCCGGCGCCGAGGAAGGGCCGTGGACGTGCCGTGGAAAGATGGTGGAGCGGCCGCCTCGCAGGCCGACGGGGCGAGCGGTGACGTGTGGCTCACATGTAGCGGTTGGCTCAGCAGATATGTCTTCAAACGCTGTTATTTATTGGTACAAAGCCTAAACTACCTACGACGGGAATCAAAGTGCTGAGAATTAAATATTATTTATTGACGCCTGGAAAGGGACATTTCCTAAAAAAAGAATCGTCAATTTTTTCTGTGTATGGTTAGTTCTAAATGCACTGAAACACATGGCATAAATATCATTTGGATGTCAATTGAAATTACACAAATACGTATTTTTTAATATCTCTAACGTCATTAATGTTTACATTACAGACGTTATTTATACATTATTTCGTATGTCATCAAAATGGATTTGAAAGTTCGAAGTTTCTCTAAAAACTCAAACTGTGAAAATGAGCGCAAAATTGCACATTTTCAGAAACTGTCAAACTATACCCTCTCAATAAAGGCTAATTGTTCTACAAACATTTGTATTTAAGACTGTTTTATTCATTCGCAATAATTTTTAAGACACTTTCTTCTATTTTTTCTACTATTAGGGAACTGAAAACTTGAGAATGTGAAAAAATTTCGTGTTTATGCCAAAAGGTTATGTATTTATCGAATGGGTTTTCTTATAGAGAGACTGTTCTTGGGCAGTCGTTCCGCACCCGGATTTCAACCCAGGCATTCGTAGAAGCTCCCTTCGCCGCGGATCACGGGACCTTTATCAGAGCAGGCGCACCTCGCGGGCGATCCCCCAAATGCGCCTGGGATTTGACTCATTTCTCCACCAGATGTCGGTCTCACAAGCAGTTTTAGTTTCCGAAGTGTCTGGTTTGGAGAAAGTAAGATCTCGTTGGGGAGAGATGTTGGCAGAGGGTTTTAATTTTGCAGAGCATATCACCAGAGTTCTGTTACACGCTACAAGACTGATATGGCTACTGTGGATTTTCCGTGCTTCGAAAACACGCGCACCGCCGGACTCCAACATGCGCACTAGGGGCTTACTCGTAAAGGCCAGTAAGCTAACTCCTAAGCCATCGAAACACGCGCAAAGTCACTGAGAGACACCCAGCGAGACACATGAGGCACGAGGTGCCGAAAGGTACCTGCTGGAAGAAATATGAACAACTGAAATTGATAAAATATTGACGTTAGCAACACCTGTATAACAATTACGTATCAACGAACAATATGTTGATATGTGCGTATAACTAAAGTGAAACATGCTACAGAATCTTGAGGTAAAAAAATATTATATACAAATGCTATTTAGATTTGACACATAAATTTTATTTAAAATAAAACACAATTTGTTGTTCAAATGAATTCACATCCGAATATTTGACTTGATTATGATGTTTTGTTTGCCGTATTTTTTCCTGTTCAAATTCCTAGGGAACACCTCACCTTTACACACTTGCTGTTTAATGAAGATTTTGGCAAAACTGAATTAAAAGTTAATAGTGTTTTTGTATCATTTCCATCTTCTTTGTTGTGTTCGTAAGCGCGCCCTCTACCAAAACCGATGATGAGACTTACTTGCCGACATCCCAAACATGTTTAGTACATCTGAAATTCAGAGCTGGTCTCCCCCTCACTCAACACTCGCCCTCGCGCACGAGAATCGGGGCGCGCCTACCGGCAGGAGGCCCGCACATGCGGATGCAGGGCGAGGCAGCGGCGATTCGAAAAATCGCGCCATCAGCGCAAACGAGTGGCCGTTAGGAGACAGGCTCGCTGCAGTTTAATGAAGTTGTCGGTCGCTCTCGTACGCAGCGGCGGTAGCAGCGGGGGCGACAGCGGGGACAGTTTCGATGGCGAGGGCGGCGAGGGCGGCGAGGGCGGCGAGGGCGGCGAGGGCGGCGAGGGCGGCGAGGGCGGCGAGGGTAGTAGATGTGGCGGTGGTTGCGCGTTTACATACGAAATCGCGGGGCGCCGGGCGCAAGCTCTCCGCAAGTGAAAGTGGGCCGGAATTTGCGTGCTGTGCCGAGCCGCACCGGGCTGGCCCGCGGTATGCTTTTTAACCGCCGTCGTTTCCGCTGTGCGCGCAAAGGTAAATGAATGCAAGAGGACCAAACATGGAAATAAATGAGGTTCCTGCCCCCTTTATCAGTTGTATTGAAATACGCGAAAATAAGAGTAGTACATGAAAAAAAATTGTTTTATGAATCTGTGCGAGGCTGGAATTGATAGTTGATGATAGGAACAGTTGAATTTTCTAGCAATTTCATATCGCATAATCTTTTGATTTCAAACATTACTACCTTCTTTTATTGGGCTATTAAAATTTAAATTGAGCTAGAAAAATGAGTTTTACTCACCACAATTTAGTTATGTGTTACTCATGTTACTCATAAAGCTTACCTTTTTGACACGGGGTAGTAAACGAACGTTAGTTATACTCTAACGTTCTCAATACGTGGTCAAATGTTAGGTTGTGCTTTGGAAATGATCGACTCCCTAACGAGGAGGGGATTTATCTGAGAATTTCTAAAGCAAGAATGGTATTTATTATTCTACGAGTGAAATTATGTCCAACCGAGTTCAAAAATGCGCCAAATGTTGAAAATGTCTGAAAGCGTATATTAAAATTAGAGGTTATGTCGTAGTACATACGCTATTTATAGGCCATCGATGTATATCGCCTCCTAAGAAAGATGAGTCACAGTTTATGATTGGCCAGGAGATAGAGGCGGTAAGAAAAATCTCAGAGAAAAAGTGATAAATTTTTTTTAGATACACCGCGGTGCACCGCCTTAATGGGGGTCTTATTGTATGTCTAACCACTTTTTTTTTAATTTCACGAGAGAAATAGTCAAATAAATCAATATTTTCAATATAATATTTATAACATATCGTATATTCCTTCCTGATTTCTCCATCTGACGATAACCATTAAAAGTTTATATTCTAAAATCAAGTTCATATATCCGAAGCATAATTATCAACTTTTAACATTCATCTTCCTTTTCAGACTCCAAGACACGTGAGTCCTGAGTAATATAATAATATAAGAAAGTCGTAATAATTACTTTTGATTTTCGTCAACACAAAGAGGGCCACGATACGTCCTATTTGTGAATATGTAATATTATTCTTTATTTTCACCCTCGTGTTCTAATGTCTTCAAATGATTTACTGTATTAAGTTGAATTTCTCCTTGAACTATTTGATATATCTCTTTATATTTGATTGACGAAATGAAACATTGTTAAAATGAAACGTAATTCTTATGATTGCTAGAGACTAAATATAATTAAACGTTCAATTCCTCCCTATTTCCGCGTGTTCTGAAGAGTATACACTACAGTATTTCATTATTTCTGATAACCAAAAACATTAACGTTGGACAAACCGCAGCCAAAGCAAAGCACCTGTGTAATAATTCACAATGAAGCGTTAAAAAAAGCACTGAAAGCGAAGAGGCGCTGGGTGGCGGTTCGCGGAAACAAACCGGCGCCGCGGAGGTCGGCAAACCCGAGCAGCAGCAGCAGCAGAAAACGCCGCCCGCCCTCATTTTCACCTCTCGCGTATCTGCGTCATAAATTTGTTTCCATGTTGCGCGTCACCCACCGCGAAAGGCTTGTATAAATAACGCGAATTAATGGCTTTGTTTTCGTGGCTTAGCGAAAGTGATTTAAACATTCAACGCCCCACGCCGCCGCCGCCGCCACAACCTCTTCGTCTGCAGACGGCACAGAAAGGGTACGCAAAAGCGAATATTTAATTGTAAGATTTGCGTGGATGGGAGCGCGGGCGATATCTTTCAAATCCCGAAACCCGGGAAAAGTTTCTTCGCTGGTGTAATTTTCATATTCTCTCGACGCAGCATCGCATTTCTGGAATAATCTTAGCCACTCGCTTTCACTTTGAAAGTTCGTTACGAGTAGTGACGATTGGTTGGAGTGCAATCAGAAACTAGCATTTTTGATCTTCTGATGTTAACTTCAAATTTTGTCCTGAGTTACGTGATTTCTCAAATATTTGCTCTTACAATGCAGATATTTAAAGTTCAAAAATAAATTATAATTGTGTTTAGAACTGAATTTGAAGACATGTATCTCTAAAGTACAGTGAAAACTAATTTAATAATTTTTGTCATAATGTCTTTCTTCTTTCCCAGCCCTAAGTTTTAAGTTTAGTTTCGGAATTGAAATATCACAAGGAAAAAAATGAAGAAAGCAGATAAGACTCTAAGAATAGAACAAAAGCTAATTACAAACAAAGTTTGTAATACAGAACTTTCAACCTTGTTCCAGCTGAGAAGTAACTGTTAATGTTTTAACTTGAAAAACTTTCTTTTCACAGCATTATTTTCATTCTGCATTTTTTCAAACTCTTCGAATTTTCAGTCCCGTTACCTTCTAGTCACCGACGCGTGTTTGTATTTACTACCTATAAATGCTGACTACTCAATGTGAATAGTTAATTGTTTGGAAGGTCCGCCTTCCAAGTCTAAGTGAAGTTGTAACATTAACTTTGAGCAGAAGTGAATCCTGTTATACACGTAAATTTGAAAAAGAATACTTATACAATTTTTTTTGTATATGACTATACTTTCTAAATATACATACATTATACTTCATAATACACACATTGCATTATGTACATACCGTATACTTCATATATGTGTATATAAATATGTAAACTTTATAATTATGTACATTAGGGTTTGCATTTCGATGTAAAAATAGTGATACTAAAGCAACACATACTTTCTCCTCCTTAGTAACGGTTATGGGCACATATCTTCTTAGCAATTCTTCCTAAAACCGCCATTTTTGACAAATGGAACTGTTTTTCAGTTTGCTTTGTTGTGGTTCTATGAAAGTTCTTCTAAAGAGTTCTTTGTGGAACAATACTGCTTGTTTCAAATGCATACAATTACTTATCGCCATGTTTCCAAGATATTTTAAGTTTTATAAAAAATTATTTGTTTTATTTTAAATGAAGACTTACAGCCAAACAACACCATAATTATTCTCTCATAATTCATAAATAAATTAAACAGTTATAGATACTCCGGAGAGCAGTAAAGCAGAAAACCAGTTAAAACGTTCCGTCTTTGCTGCTAAGTTCGTAAGTTAGTCTTTTGAAAAAAAGAATAAAAAAGTAAATTAACTAAAACTATTATAAACATTTTTTTATATTCAGCACATGATACAGACAAGCCAGAATACTTTCACAAATAAATGGAACATCCTCAAACAAGTGCCATACAATATATCCCATTATGAAGCTATCCCATTATGAATGTTAATGTTAACACTATTGTTTATGTTACAACATATGTAAACATAAAATGACCATTACATTGACAAGAAATGTACCTGAAGAAGCGATAAATCATATCGCAAAACGTAGTACATGAAGAATAATCATTTTAATGGAATCGAAATATGTACGTTTTCAAGTAATGTGTTTCTTATTTAATTTATCAAATGACCTTTTCGAAAGAGCTAATTTTGTTCAGCAGACTTTGTCTGAGACAAAAGGTTCATCTCTAATTTTGAATATTCTCCATGTTCTCTTACGTCTTTTGCACTATTCAACAACAATACTTAATGAAAATATTTTGAGCTTTTTTTTTTGAAAATTTTGAAAATGTCCTAAGCTTTTCATGTAAAGTACAATATGAAAATTATAATATCAGTTTCAATTCCAGGGTCTGTGACATCACCTAGAACGATTAAGAAATATCAATTTTGAAAAAAATCGGCTGAACGGTTTATGCGCTAGCGTTGTGCACAGACAGACATAGACCGACAGACACACAGACAGACAGATTCGTCAATGGCGTCAATAGATTTTTAGGCATGAAGGACACACAAAAGATAGGTTCTGTCTCCACCACGTATTAGAGGAATTATTTTTCTGTATTTATATGCTGAATATGTCCACCTTTTTCATACCAGGTCCATGTATTAAGATTTTTTCTGTCGAATATTCACCGTTTTCCAGCGCAGGATTAGAATATTTTCTTTTCTTACGTTCGTAAGTGACAGAAAGTAAAGATGGGAGCAACTTTAATCTTGTTGCGGTTTTCTTTATATTATGTATTTTTCTTTACGAGTTTCAGTGGAATAAATAGGAGAAGGATTTATTCATGAGCTTAATTATTAACATCAAGAAGAAACTATAAGAAATATTTTAGTTCTTTTGTGTTAATCACGAGGTTTTAATTTCATTTACTAAACTCAATATAGTTCGTTCAATTCTGCCTGAATAAATTGACGCTTTAGCGTATTTTTTACTAGGTAGTGACGTTTGATCTTCTTCGATGTTCTTTCTTCCCCCTTCCCATCACATAGGACGCATTATTTACACGCAACGCCCGCGTAATTTTTACCCGCGCCGGGCGGGAGCAGGCGAGGGGGGGTGCGACGGAACACAGCGCGAATGCGGCGGAGGTGTGTCGCAGGGCTGCGCGCGACAAGGTCTTCGCTTACCGCGGACGGGGCGCTGCGTAACAGGGAAGCGCGCTCGCGAAGCGAGGGGCCGCACAACGTCGCTCGAGCCAAGCGCCCGCCCTGCCCCCCCCCCCGACACGGCACCACCCGCCCCACAGCCGCGTCTGCAGCAACCCCCTCTCCTCGCCCCGACCCCCTGCCGCCTGCGCGCCATCATTTGTCGTGCTCCGCAGCTCTCCGCTTGACCGCCCCGCCCCGCCCTGCCCGCCCCGCTCCGCCCCGTCCCGCTTCCCACGTCCTGTTCCGTCCATCCCCCCGCCCCGTCACCTACCCTTTCAAGCCCCCCCGTTTCACTGCCCGCCCCTCTTCCGCTTCCCCTATTCTAGCCCGCCTTCCACCACCGTACTCTGTCCACTCCCCCCCGCCTCTTCCACCCCGCTACGCCGCACCTCCCTGCCCCGCTCCACTCTCTCGTCCCCGTAGACGCTCCTCTGCCACCCCGGCTTTCCCCCCACGCCCGCGCCTCCCCGCCCCGCCACACCTTCTTCCCGTCCCTCTTCTCTTCCGCCCCTCTCCTCCCCCAATCCCGACTCTCACTTCCGTGTCGCCCGCTCCGCATGGCGTGCCAAGCCCGCTCCAACGCGCGCCGCCTTAGTCCTGCTTCTACTGCCCTCCCCCCTCCCCCTTCTCACACGCTCCAGGCGTGTTGAGTCACGCTGCTCTCTCCCCGCCCCGCCCCGACGAGGGCGACTCGTGCAGGCGGGCGCGGCGCGTCAGCACCGGCTCCCGGGGCGGCGGGAGCCGCCTGATGGAAGAACTGAGGTCCGCGTTGCCATTAGGCGCAAGGTCACGGCGCCGCGCCAGCCGACCTTCGCGTCGGGGGAACGTTGGCCACAGAGAACACCACTTGACGCGGCTCACTCACAATCGCCCTTCGAATGGGCGATTCAAGAAAGCAACAACTTTATCACGACTCCACACATTTTTAGTAACTATTTGTTTGGATGTAAAATAATATGCCGTCATCTAGTGTCATATATCACACGAGTTGGTGTAAACTGTGGTATGGGTTATATATGTCTTATTATGTTGTCTTATTGTAGTACGAATTACATATGTCTTATATTTTGACAATGACTTATTATATTATGACACATCAGACTTATTATATTGGGTCTTATTTTCCGTTAATCATTTTTACCAATTCAGTTTTTTCTACAATAGTATATAAAAAGTAAATACAAAATAATTAGTAATTGAGCTAAAATTAATAATGTGAATTTTACATAACTTCTAGTACGCATGTACGACGAACAATGGCAGTTCCTATTATCTTCATATTTCATAATAGGTATTTTGAAAACTCGTAAGTAATGTTCAGTTACACAAATCAATGTTTATCATTATGTTTTACGCATTTTCAAATTCTTGACACAGAAACAAGTAAAGTTTTTTTAGATAATAAAACTGTATTCGGTGTTAGAAGTACATACAAATAAATATTAATAAGAATTATTTTCACATCAACATTGTTTTTAATAAAGTTCAGCTATAAGTAAGGATGTACACTGCACTTTCTTAAATGATTGGAAAATTTAAATACCTTTTATTTTTATTTCTGTCAGTTATCATTGTGTGCTGGTCTACAAAGTTGATAAAAGATAACTTACAAAAAGCGAATTGGCAATAACTCCTCACTTACACAAATACTCCACACATTCATACAATATTCTTTGCGTATATCTTGATGAGGCATTTCAATTGACGATCATGCACCCTTGATCCCTCTTGTCCCCTCTAGAATTCATGAAAATACATTTTTAAGTGCCTACAATGTTTTGCATGATAGACCGTATTTTTAATAATCATAATTATTCGTCTTATCAAACATAATTATGTAGAAATATCTATATAATTACGTAATAATAGTTCGTAATCCTTAGGAATTATAGTTTAGAACAGTTGATCTTATAAAGTCTCTAATATCTTTTTTTTAGATTTTTTCTTAGGATATACTTTGGGTAAGCTATTAATTTGAAAACATACTCCTATATTTTTGCATGCCACTGATTATCAATGATTATTTTCAAATTATTTACCAAATTTCTGTAATTTAGTGTTTAATATATTAGGAATTAAATTAACCATTCAAAACTCTGAGAAATACTATGATGCATTTTGTATTTTTTGTGTTACATCGATAAAATTTCAAGCTGCCATGCTAATTTTGCTACCACTTCCACTAATTGAATATTTTCGGAAATCAGAATGAACTGAGCCTGTAAACTCAAAGATGTGGTTGAAGAGTAAGACCGAAAGAGAATTTCCAGGAACCCGTAGAGCAAGCCTGCACAGCGTTTTGCACTCTGACTGACCTTGAGGGCCGCGCGCGAGCAACTTGAGTGCAAACCCGGGCCGCGGGGAAGGGAGGGGACAAGACTCATTCTAGGAGGGGAACGGCTATCGAGAATACGCAATTGGAACCATAGAGCGCAAATTGAAAGAGCAATGAGAGAATATGATCAATTATATACAGTTCAAGTATCATTACCTTTATTTTGGACATGTTTATAGTCAATGCTTGACAATGTGAATCTAAAACTAATTAGACATACATATTAGATATGGATATCAGTATTATAATTGCTTGTAGGACTGATAATTTAACTTGTTTTGCTACGATGTAATCGCGTGCTGTTAAACACAAAATTGTAATATTGAATCTCTTTGGTTTGATGATGACAGTAGTATACGGTTATATAAAAGCTAAAAAAATGTATTTAAACAAAACATGATTACTTTCTGCTCTAATTTGCCGACAATAGTACATTATATATTTCTAGTTTCAAATCAACGAACACTATTTATTCATAATCGTATAAACAAGATAAATTCCTTTCCGTTCTATTTAACAAGACTCATAGTAATGCAAAGATTTCTCTTAAAATATCGTAAAAGAGGTTTGTCGTTAGTATCTCACATTCATTTCCGTAATGAGGGAAAATGTTCACTAATATACATGCTGCTAAATATTACCCTTCTTGAAATTGCATATATTTTATTCTCGATTCGACTTCATCAATCTCGATGTAAGAGTCTGCTCTCAATTTCCTCCGTTTTGCTATGATTTGCAGATTAAAACAATCCTGTGGAAAATGAATTATTAAATTGTAAATTTGTGTTAGTGAAAATTACACAATACATTTTTAAAAGAGGTCACTGCTTTAAAACATTGTTTATGAGAATAAAGTAAAAACAAATAAAAATATCAATATAAAATAGAGCTCAGAAGAACATAAACTGTGAAATGTGGCGCTTGTAGTAAGAAATATGTTAGATTGTCCTTTTAAATAAGTGGTCAAATCATTTCACAGCATGGATAATTGCACCAGACGCCCAGGCATTCAATTCACGCGCCGCGTCGACCCCACTACTTGCACTTTCGGCGCTCTCGCGGCAGACGGCTGGCTCTTAAGAGCAGCATGCCCTCGGGAGCAGGCGTTGTGCCGGCCCGTTTGAGAGCAACATACTCTGAGATTACTCGGGCGTTAATTTATGACCCACAATGTCAATTCCGGAGTCGGTTCTTTAAAAACCAGTACAATCCATTAAGATCAACTTTTAATATAATGGATTGTCATTACGAACATTTTCTGAAATTGTAATATATTCCGTGTCATTTCAACATTTAATTAATATTGTTTGCCACCTTAGGACTTCGAAAATACGAATATTCAACAGACGTAATATTAACTACATGGAAATAGTGGGGATAATTACCACTAAACAGTTTAAAAAATTATTTAATTCCACAAAAATCCCATTTATTGTCCTCTTCATTTTGTGACATTCGATCTTCTCTCATGACTCTTTCTTTATTCCAACACTTCTCTTTATTTCAGCTTGAAGCCAAATCCCACAAATTATTGCGGAAATGTGTTACGTAGAACCAACGGACTTGTAAGAAATGTCGTGCGCCAAAACACAATATACAACTGCCAACTGAGTTGCAGTCATTTTATTTTTCTCCTCCAAAACATTTACGACGAATTCACAGGGGCATTGTTCAAGTTTACGATTCTTCTAGCATTATAAATTGTCGCATAGCAAGTATAAATCGCGGATATTGCGGAGACTTTATTCCGCGTATGGAAATCCGGCGGAGGGCCTTGTATTCGTGCAGTGGCGTCTGGAGACCGGACGTCCGGGGACGGCATGGGGGGCGTCGGTCAAACACTCGGCTTAAAGCACGCGCACGGAGGGAAGATTACATGCCGCGCTCGCCACATCGGACGACATCGATTACATGCTGTCGTGATCTTGCCGAAACGCCTCCCACTCTCCAGATGATACAAACTACGCCAACCTATTCTCAAGTACTCGGCATTGGATTTGTTATTGATTGCTTTCGGACGAGGGAAAACACTTACAACAAGCTTTTTCGCTATTTCCTAAATATATATGGCACTAAGGGACATGTTTTTTGAAAGAAAGAGACCTGAGTCGATCAAAAATAGGACAAATGGACTCCCAGCTTTTCTAAATGGATAACAAATCAATGATATTCAGTGACAAGTACTGAAGAATCAGGTCTGACAACTTCCTTTATCTCTGTCAAGTTAAATGCGAATATTTTACGAATTTTACAAGCTTCAACTCTAGTGGGTTATTTGTCATGCTAACTGATAATAATAATTTGATATACATTATTATGATGTATCGTGTAAAATGCTGAAAATTTCACATGCATAACTTAGAGGGTTTTTAAAATCTATGCAGTGCATCGATATAGTTTTCTTTAATTTATAGAACACATGTAGTCATATCAAAGTTTGTACACAATGATATGAGAACCATATGTACTGAAACGTACAATTCATTAAAACCCATTTTCAGTAAAGTGAATAAAAATAACTATGTCAATAATTTTCTCCTCTTTTATATAACACTTTCAGTTTTGCTTTGACCTGCCTTTGACACTAAACAGAGATATATTCTAGATTTGTGAAGGGCGTCCCGTGAGGTGTTGTCCGAAAATTTCTAAAGCACTCGGGGTATTCCCCACGATAAATGAAAATTAAACATACTTCAGGTCTTGTTATACATGATCGCGTTGAGTTGAAAAAATATAATACCAATTTAAGTGCGTATGTAGCTCTGTGCTGGAAACAGAATTTAGTAATTGGCGTGCCAAATTTGAACGTGGTATGATGACTCAATGAAAAAGTGTGACAAAATTAGTTATAGGTATATGTTTTACAAGTTACCTGATGAAAGACACAATCATCTTGTGATGTGAAGTTTAAAAAATGTTGAGTTGTTTTTTCTTGAATTTGATATATATCTTATTAGAATGGTTATAAAAAGTGTTAGTTTGAAGCACGTGACAAAATCATTACTAAAGGGGAAAATGACAAAATTCATCACATGATCATAAAATCTTGATTTTAGCAACGTTACATGGATCCCAGTCACTCTATCCACCCCCACACGCGTACCTGCTGGGAGCGTGTTCGACATTTGGCACGCCCGCGCCCGCCTTGCGAGGACATAAATCTGTCTTCGCAAACTACTCTGTCGGGCAGTCTGGTAAAGCACAGGCGCTCTAGTAAACTATCCGCGCGCCGATTCGGGATCGACGTGGAAAACGAATCTCCACCGCCGCCGCCCGCAGCGCCCTTGTTGCCGGCGCACTGGCGTTTAACAGCCCTTCTGTTGGCGGTTTGAGGTGTGGGGACACCGACTGTTATGGAGGGGCGTGCCGCCGAGGGGACGAGAAGGCGGGAACGGGGGTGTCAAGGTCAGAGAGATGACTGCGGGGGGTCTGGAGAGGCGCGAGGGGGGACGACAAGAAAAGCGTTGTGGTTGAGGCGAGGGGGGGGGGTAGAATGGGGAACGGGAGCAGCGTGGCCGAAAAGAGAAGGCGGAGGAGCCGGGAAACGGGGGACACTGGGAGGAATGTGACTGAATAGGGTGGAGAACTAACAACCATCCACTCGGAAGGTCAGGGACTGCGAATGTGATCTAGTGGACAAAGTGGATCTTGGGACTGTTGGGCCGTCAATGCGGTCGGCTGCTTCGGGCGTGTCAATAGCTGCGAGGCAGCTGGGAAGGTGGAGGAATGGCGCGAGGGCCACGAAATTCCAAAGGCGAGACAACACAG
>BOPP01000087.1:3770708-3785002 GCA_017312745.1 Gryllus bimaculatus | reverse complement strand
GTGGGGGTAACGAATAAAGAGGCGAAGAGTATTTATTGTTTCGGGCGCGTCAGTGAATTGAATAATTATCCCCGAAGTGTACTAGCTTGTTGTATCCTGGGGGTGGGTGGCGGTGTTCTCCCCCCTTTTGAGATTCCACATCTACCGTAAGCCGCATTGCGAAGTATTCCAGTCAGCAACGCTGCAGAGACGGCGGTGCTGCCACTGAGCCACCGCAGTCGGTGCAGCCGAATGGAAATGCATCGCAAGGGTGAAGAAAAGGAAGTGGAGTCGTGTGCAAAACGACGCAGTGGAGGGAACGCGAGGGGATCAGGGACTAGGTTGGCAAAGTGGTGAAGGACGATGACGGGAATACGACGTAGACGAGGAAGAGAATAAAAGGAACAGGAAATCGCTGAGGTGGCTCAGAACATCAACTGAGGTCACTGTACTGCCGTTCCTCAATCGAAGTCGTTCCACCTTGAGTCCTGCTCGTCAATTTCGGCAGATGCATAATCTAGATTACATTTGGTATCGTCCAATTCTAGTAATGTCGCCGCCGTTAGATAAGCAAACTTGTCCGGCAAATTCTGTAGCTGCCGTAAACGCTCACGATTTTCTATAGACATTCACTTTAACGAAGAAAGCAACTTCCGTATCAATTCATTTTAACAAGACAACTCGGCATCTCGTGTTTGTCATAAAAAACGTGTGAATAAAATAACAATTCTTTGTACGAAAGAAGTCATTCTCGCTCAATATATTCATAAAAAACCAAGCACAAAAGCAACTACGGGGAATTCCTAGGGGTGTGTAAAGACTCCGTTGGCAGTGGCTACAATGAGCAAGATGCCACTACTATACATTCATTTAAAGAAGTCACAGAATAAGTAATGAAAGGTTCTGTGCTTCCGAAGATTCTAGCAGGCGGCAAATTAGATCAGTACTTCCTTGCTTTCTTCAATCAACGCCAGGTGAATGCCGAGATATTTCCTTCCCCTTGCTTGTCATGAACACTTAACATGCGCTACACTCATACGCATGCCAGAAGCAAACAGCTTGTCCTTGCTGAGGCGGCGCCCCGCTGTTGGGAGATACATTGATGGGGAAACCACGCAAGCTGGCGTGTAGCTCGGTGTCGGATCTCATCGTCGAACGCGGGAAGAAAGTCACCCTCTCCAGTGATCAAAGCATGAACTATACTTACGTGACTAACGACCAAAGGAGTTGACGCACCCAGAAACCTAGAAATAATGAATTAATGGAATGAATCAATGGAATGTCGCTGACCGCAGATGGGCGGTGAGACACGACTGGATCTGGGACGCGCGCACTAACAGTCGAGGAGACGCAACGCAGAAACTTTTGTTAAGCATTATTAGAGAAAACAAATGAGAGGTCCTACGAGTATGACACTAATTTGTGCGATGTAATTAAATTCTGTCTCGTGTATATGATAAAAAAAAGTTGGTATTGAAAATAGTTATATGATATTCTAGTTAGTGTAGATATAATTGATATATTAATTTTAATTCATTCGTAATAGTACTAATTAAGTAATCACAGCAATTCCAAGAGCAAGAGCCGAAAATGAAAATGGCACTTGCGCGCCAAGTAGAAAGTAAGTGTGATAGCGAAGGACGAAACGGGCGTGTGTTTGTTCCTGAGACTTTGATTGGCCACCGTCGAAGGTTCGCCCAGAGAAATTGACCCGGTGCGGCACGCGATCTATAGAGTAATGTGCTGCGCTCTCCATTACTCTTCGGCCTGGAGGAGCCGGCGTCGTTTCTATTTCTTCGGCGTCGTTGACATCTGCTTTGCTATCTTCTCGACCATCACTCCATTGATTGTTACACTCGAGTGTTCTATTGTCACAAGGTTATTCCGTCGTTTCCGGAGAACGAATACATTTTCTTTCAAAGCGACACCGTTTTGGTCATCAGAGTTCTTTGTATTCATATTATCACTGCCAGTGAGTGATTTATTTTCAAGAAAATAAAAACATTGTTTTCATTATTGATTAATTATGACTAAGTATATCTAAATCATTTAACTTTCTAAATGATTTCACAGATTCCGTCAAACCTTTTTTTCTTAATCTGTTTAGAATCTTCTAAACAAGTTATTAACTAAACAGAATGCATTAAAATAAGTATAGGAAATATAATGTTCAAGTATGCAAAATATCTGCTGATGTAACAGAACTAGTTGCGATAATTAGCCAAAAATTAACTTGGTATCGATATTTGCTTTATTCTTGGGAGAAATCTGAAACACATAAGTAAAAACATTTTCTCGTGAATATATTTTCTCTATATAAATGTAATATATAATTTTTATTACTGATTGTTTATGTTTAAAATACTTATGGCATATTCATTTTAATTAGCATATATCAGCGTTACAATGTATTAAGAAATATACATTCCCTGGACTTATAAACGTTTTTAATGTGTATGCTAGTGTTTACTCTACGTAGTATTCAACAATATATTGTTTTCGTTTGTATATACACAATATGACATATAAGAAATTAAAAAAAGTTGGAGTAGTCGTTTTTTTCTATTAATAACTCAGACAACTAGTTAACATCTCACTCGACTCCAACTCCATTTGGTTAGTTGTGTGTCTTGAATACATCAGCAAAAAGAGATGAAATAGCGTTTGCAGTTGACGTGATGGTGACGTATTTAAAGAGAAGCGCAGAAACGTGCATGGTAATCCTCCTTTTCGTCAGAATCACTCAGAAGCCGCCCGACCCGCGCGCGTCGCGCGTTGCGCTGTCTGGTCCGCCGGGCGCCAGGTGACGGGCGGTGCGGCGTGCTCCCTTTGACGCGCTTCCACGCCGGCGGCCCCGCGAGCTCAAAGGGAGCTGCTACGCACACGGCCGACAGTGCTGCCAACACTGCGCGCGGAAATGAGGCGCACTGATTTCGTTCGGTCCGTCGGTTTCGCGTGCGCGCCCGGCGGCGGGCGGACTCCACACGCGACAGCCCCGCTCGCTTCGAAGCGAGCGCTGCGCTCGCCCACGAGAGCACTCGAGGGAACGCTTTTTGCAAAACGCGTGGTCTTCGTGCACCGTTTTCATTTCTTGATATTCAATTTCAAATTTTTCTCACTGAAGATGGTAAAGAATTCCTGTGAGTTCTCGGTCGAGAATAGATTTGAATCTGACCACGATAACATCCAAATACATCGCTACTCGGTCATGTAATCGATTCCGAAGTATTCGCTCGACACATTGTGTCAGTGCCGCTCCACGGTTTCGCAAACCAAAGGTACTGTCCTGAAGACGTAACATATCCCCTTAATCATGAATCATGAAGCCATCTCATTGTTTATCGTCTCCCGCTAAGGTCATCTGCCAGAAGGCCCCGTTTAAAAGGGAACATCACGAGATTATCTCGCAACCTCCGAATCCTCGAAGGAAGCCTTTTACCTCGGGAGGAGCATCTCGACAGGGTAATGTCACAGCATTTAATCTTCTCGCGTCCAAGCAGTTTCGCAAACCTCATTTCTTAAAAAAATTATAATCGGACTCATAAAGTAGATGCTCTTTTGAATATCTTCTCTTCATTACCTTAATCAGCTACCCGACCTCTCCGCGATAAGCTACCAGAATAGAGTAATTTTTCTCCCTAAACGGAGTATAATCGTTTAGTTGTACCCTAAATTTGTAAACCTTGAAGGAATTAGGATTCCTGTTAAGCTCACATCTGTTTCTCAATGACAACTTCCTTAGTTTGCACTTGCATCCCTCATCCAAAATTCCTGCTTCATCCACCTGCCTCTGCAACCCATTCTTTACTTTTTCTCCACAGAAGACTTCTACGTTAATAGTAAATCCCTCTTCTTGCTCGTCTCGCGCCGAGTCAATTCTGATTTCGCGCTCTCTCAGGAAGATGCGCCCCTCGTGATGATGAATCACACCATGGTTTCCCGTCCTATAGTCCATCCCCAAAATAATTGAATACAATAAATTCTTCACAACCAATGCAGTGACTTCGTACATGCGATTCCCGATGCAAACTTCCAGCATTATTTGCTTACTAACGGGACTTGACCTCGTCTTGGTGGCCACAAGTACGTAAAAACGAGTCTTGGGCAAAGACCCAATGTGCCTGCCCGTAGCAACCAACTTTTCATCTGCACCGGCGCTCGCTACACGCCCCAGCGCCAACCAGCGCTTTTGGTTCATCGTTTAAGCATTACGCCGTAATTATATGTCAATTCCGACGAACCTGTTTGCTCTTATTCCTCGTGATCATAGGCTCGTCTTCATAGTTAATCACTTGATAGGAGTTGATTGGAGCCTCATTAATCGGTTTGTATGTGTTCGTATTGGGGTCTCCCCTTAATACGAACTCCTCCTATTTAAAGTCTGGCGGTTGCGTACTCCGCTGGTACTTGGTTTTAATTCCTGATTGGTTGATTCTCCTCTCTCATGGCTACCACTTAATTTGCTTGCTTTTCCGTCTCTCCTACATCTCCAGCTTCTTCCTGTCTTCCAGATTTTCGAATTTGCTCTTCCTTGTTTTTTTTATCCCCCTCTGAGCCTAATATCCCCTCGGAGCCTAACCACCCATCGTCTGTCTTTCCCCTGCCTCGTGTTCTCTTGCTACATATACGATCATGACGTTCACGTTTGTTTTACAGTTGCTCTTCGGGGCTTTGGCGAATGGCAGATCATAACTTCTTACTACGTTCCGAAATTTCACCAGGTCGGTATGACACGCACTTATTAGCAAGTTTTGAATCTTTGTTGGAAATTAACAAACTTTATTTCTTGGTCGCTCATAGGTGGTGACAATGATTTGAAATTCATAATGCGCCTGGTTGTATAATTCTCCATCCCGCACCCGCTCTATGGTTTGTACAAACTATTCAACAAACCAATCTTGAAGTTCAATTGGATATCCTCTCTCCAATATCTTTTGAAAAAATTTGTTTGAACTCTCGCACTGATGTGGGACATGTTACAAGAGTATCTGCGCATGTCCTCGCATTATTTGTAACATCTGATAAATTACTTGAGCTTTACTATTATCTGGTAAGTAACTCACCACCAAATACCGCCCTACAGCTCGCATAAATGAGTACAGATTTTCCTTCGCATCGTCAGAGAAATTTAATGATTATGGGATTGACACATTTACTGTACCACGTACGATATTTGGTAAACGTTAATGTTAGTTCTTCCCCTCTGTGTACGGCCAACACTTACTCTTCTAGCATGGTTGCTTCTTCCCTCCCACCCACGTAGATTTTCATTCTCCGTCCGTAGGATACCTCCACTATTTTTTCTTGAAGCGCGTCAATAGCTTCATTTTGGCCTGCAAACCGTTCTTCAAATTGAGACCAAGCATTCCGGCTCATTTCCTCACCTAATTTCCAGAACTGATTCGTCATCACTTGCTCATACCCCATCATTTGGACTAACATTATGTTTGTTCCCGCGTCTATTCTGTCTGATCTATCATTTGTTCATGTGCACTTAATTTGTTGATACTCATTTTATTATGTTCTTGTGTCTACTCCGCTACAATTTGCTATAATTGCTAAAAACATGTATTTTTATTCCAATGCGCTATTTTTTTATATTCAGAAGTAAACTATAACTACAGAATTCTTCTAAAAATATCTGCGTTCAAAAAGTGGAAACGAGACGCTATTTTACCTTCTTCAAGATTTTTTAAATTTTTAATAATCATGGTTACAGATGAGTTTAATTAGCTCTAGTGCATGCATAATGTTACATGTAAAGTAGAAAATCAACAACTATCCAAACTTTATTCTATTATGAATTCTTTAATTAATGAATCAAAAAGAACACTTCAAATAATTTTAGCCATTACTTATATTTCGCTGTGGTAAATGAACCATCATTTCTATTTTTGGGATATCGTTTTCAATGTTTTAATTTCAGGACCTTGAATTACTTTCGATGACTATTGCTTAAACAAATCATTCTAGTGACACTTCTCAAGCGAGAAAAATTTCAATAAATGAAAGTACCTCAATTAATGAATTTAGTCTATGCTTATGATATTGTCCACAAATTATTAAGCTTCACCAAGTTAATCTGTTAATGTATGAACATATAATGGAGTATTACATGGTAATAGTTATTTGCAATCACGCGAAAATGGAAATATCTCGATTTGTACTACGATTTGTACAGGTGATATTCTGATGATATAGCATTTATTGATTATTAATGATTATTTATAATATAAATATAAGACTATATATCTTACACGTACATTTATTTATTTTCAGGTGAGTCAGTCTGCTAGCCTTCCTTTCTCATCTTCAATCAAAAATGTTGGTGAGTTTTATATCATACACTACTTACACGTACATGATAATATCAAATTATTGGAGAGTACTGACAGCATTATGGTATTTATTAACTGCGTTTGTTCAGTGGATTGCTGTCAATTTTCTGCTTATTAACTAGGAATACTGCACACAATAAACAGAACGAACGTCTCGATTAAAGCAGATTTCACATTTTACGCAACGCTTTATGGTTCAGGGAAATAAACGAGAACTTCAACTGAATTTCACGCATATTCCTGCCAACTGCGAAATGAACTATTTCTACTAATGAGCATGCTACCTGTTACATGTGACATTGTAAATAAACACATATTCAATATAGCTTCGATGAAATGTATTAATGTTCGAAATCAATCTTTAAGCATAATACGAAATATTTTTTCTCAAAAGAGATTGATGTATTCATGTGATTCAACGTACAAGAAAACCTGTTCGAGGTTCATTTCACCTATGAAGAAGGGTTGCGTTTTTCGTAAATAATTTTCTAAAGCTCTTCCTGACCTATTATTATTTAACCATTTATCTGATTTTGAAGATGCTTTTGTAGTTCGTGGAAGATGTAGGACGGTAAAGCCACGAACTCCGTCAAGAGGTCGCTTGCTATTTCATTGCGGTAGATCGCGGGGAAATATTAGTAACGTTCATTTTTGGCACATTGAATTTATAGACACCCCCGCGAAGTGCTTCATAGAGAAACATATGGCAGTACACTACCCACACCTCATTAAGAGTTCTCTATTTTCTTGTGCTCTATATGTCAGTGGTGTATTTTAACTAACTGACCTATTAGTGTGTCGTGATATGAAAACAGATTGATCACAAATAGGTCAAAGTTTTATTTAGATTTTGACAAATATAACCATTCATTTGAGATAACATTTTGTAGCCATCGAAAGACTTTTTAGAGGTCGGTATAGTAATACTTTACTTTGGATTTCATCTGAGATTGCTGAGTGGCTACAGACTGCTACAGCTGAAGCTGTGTGACAGCGAGTTCTTAGGTTTTGAGTGCGGACGGTGTACAACGCCATCTTTCGGCAAAATTAGAGTCGAAGGAAGTTGTTGGTTGCGTGCGCGTTTGTCGGAAGGACGGACGCAAGAGGTTCCGCTTCCGGCGGTGGCAGATTTTTGGACAAAAGACTCGTAGCCACATCGAATCGGCCGCTGTCTGGAGGAGAATTCTAGCGAACAGCAGCTATGTCCTAGGGCTTTTCGTGTGTTCCCTGATCAACGATCTGGCGAATATCGGAGAAATAACCAAACTGGCTCTCATCCCTATTTGCAAACACCTACATTTACATGCTCTTCTAACTTGAATGCCGCACATATGGTGTCCTGCTGGTGGTAGATACCTTGTGAGGAAAATCCTGCAAGCCGACGAGTAGGACAGCGCTGGAACATGCTATCCAGCGGGTTAAGATGTCTGCCATATCCTGCGATAAAATTTGCACTACATTTTGGGGATGAACGACCTAAGCAAATGACGCGCTGGAAAATTCTAATTAATAAATCAATCAATCAATCAATCAATCTCTGACTCTACTCACACTTACTCAGGCACCAAAACATAATTATTCAGCCCACATTCACCCTCTGGTGTATCCGCTAACCTCCGAACAATGCGTGAAAGATGCGACGGAGGCACACATACGAAACCAAATAAACGCAATGTAACCGATCACACACATTGGCTGATTCATCTCTTCCAAGACGCATTTATTTGGCTCGTTCATTCTTTCCGGGACTCCGCCGAAGCGACAACTGCGAGAGACGGCGAGCAGCGACAGCCCCACCCTCCATTCCGCAGGCCAACGCGCGTCCCTCGGCCCCCGTGCGCGCGCGCGTGCGGCAAAGGTCGTCCGCCGTCCAGATAATGGCCCGACCCTCCCCCGCGCGTCTGCGCGCACGGCCACGCGGCAATTGAAACGTTTCAGCGGCGGTGTAACGCGCGCCGGGCGGTCGGAGCACGCGGCGACACGCCCTCCACGTCTTTTGCACAGTTGCGCCCGTGACCACTCCAGCAACCACCCCCCTCCCCACCCACTGAGGTGGCTCAGGGCATCGAGAGATGTCTCTGTAATGCCTCTGGCCGGGAGGTCCAGGGACTCACGACCCGATGGTGAGGGATGCTCTCACTATGCGCTGTCGAGAGGAGAATTCCAGCGAACGACTGCTCTAAACGGGTGTTTTCAGGGATTTCTTCGATCAGCACCAGCCAAATCCTAGAGCAGCACCTTAAGAAGCAGACCAGGGAATTTGCGGAGCTTCCCTTTTCTTTGCCTTATCCTCACCCTTTACTTGCTCACACACACTTGCGTACACTACACTGTCACACATGACGGGAGACTGGTGCTCCGCAAAGGGAAAATATCTGGATGAGGAAAGGTCTCAACTCGACGTGTCGGTCGACACCGGATTTCATCAAATTTTGCTGCGCAAGAAAAACCCACCTTCTGTGATAAAAACATTAACTACCCTTGCGGCACCAATGATTATAGCGGACAATAGGCCTGGAGAGAATAAATAATCGTTCAAGCTGTCCCTACACCCCCCTTACGTCCGTTTCTTGCGCCGTCCCACCTCACCTTCGCACCCCTCTTCCCCCTCTACTCCTACCACTGCCACTACTTTCTCCATTTTTAACATTCCCTCCTTTATCCCCTGCATTTGGAGATGCACTGTAGAAAAACCATTTCAAAACAAAATACTTGGTATTGCTGCAAGAGCTCTTTAGTTTAACTCTAATAATCAATTCTGTCGACAGTTTGGTCTATCCACAACAGCCCAATTCATTTCCAATACATCTTTATAAACCTTACCCACTTCAGCCGCAAGTTATATGCAACTTGAAAAATTCTACGCCAAAAGGAGAATTCAATTCAGATTCTCCAAGGATAAACTTAGGCCTTCTTAGAAACCCATTTCCTCTTCTAACCTTAGGGTTATTAATTCCTAACCGCTACTCCCACATCCCCCAAACTACAAAATACTTAAATTGCAATTCAGTTCTTCAGAGGGAGTGGCCTCGCTCTTATTTAGGCAAACCAAAAGTTAGCAATGCATTATTAATAACGAAACACTGGTAAAGCGCTAATCCGCTATGAAAGAAAATTGATTAATAAAACATTTCACCGCCCCTCCCCCGTCCGCGCCCCACCGCCCCGCTCTCAACCAGAGCCTCTAATGGAAGGGAGCGCACAAATTCAAAATAGTAAGAACGATCAATCAGGCCATACACAGAAGACATGTGTGAACCAAACAACGGGACATTACGGTTCTGAGTATAGTACTTTGCTCTATTTGAGAAAAAAGTACAAAATAGGTGCCAATTTTGAGAAAATAGTTTTGTTATAATTGCCTACAGTTCACGCAAAACAGCGCGAAAGGTACTAATATTTTGGAAAAATTGTTCCTACCTTAATTGAAAGAGCTGCTTGGCAGAAGATGTTTTGTTATAAAAATTGCAATTGTAAGAAGACGCCAAAAAATTAGTTTTCAATTGTCTGATAGGTTTAATGAAGATTGAACCTGCATCAATAATCGAAACGTTTGAGGCCATTTTTGAGAAAACTTTGAAGATGTTGAGGCTTCATGTAAAATATCCACAAAATCAAAATAATACTTTCAAATTTTCTGGACTCCGGCCGAATCGAAGGAGGAATGCCACTTTTGGAGAAAATTGACTGAACGGTTTATGAGCTAGTGTTGACGCCAACCGAACAAGAGTTCGGCCGTTATCCCAAACAAATTTTGCTGCGTCAAGGACCCACAAATCATTACACCTACACAACATGTAAGATGAAGACGTAATTTGCTACATACATGAGCAACATTTATATTCAAATACCTTTACGATAAGCGAACCCCACAATGCAATTTTTCTATCAAAAAAAGCCTCTTTCCGCTGCAGCATTACAATACTTTTATTTTTAAATATATTAGATATAGGTAATATATATATATATATATATATATATATAAGATATAGGTAAATACATTTATTTTTAAATATATAGAAATAGATAAAAATAGTAAATACACTGTCTTATATTTACACTGCTCCAATACTGACATCTCGCCAACCCACCAGTACGCCAATGAGGGACGGGAAGCATCGTTCATTGTCAAGGCTGCCACAACTGTGGCTCTCTTCCAACGGAGACTCGACGGCTGTGAGGGATTTCTGGGGCGACTTGGCTACATCCTAATCTCTTTATCTTTATGTTTAAAACGCTGAGGACTTTCGATTGAGCTTTCTACTCAAATTTCGTGATTCCGTCTTTAAATAAAAGATATAGGGTCCTTAGAGAATATTGACCGGTTTTATATTATTAGAACAATCAATTTTAATACAATATTAAAATTAATAGAATGAATTCTTACTTGTCGTTTGTTCAATATGAGTTTTGGGTTTCCATATATTGCACATGTTATCGTGCGTAAGAAAACGGCGAATTTTTGGCCGAACTCTTATTGCCGGTCCCTGACACCGAAATATAGAAAAAAAATCCTCTAACATGTGGTGTAGGTAGAATCCATGCTTTGTGGGTCCTTGATATCGAAAAATCGATTGACGGCAAAACGTATATTTGTCCGTCTGTGGTTAACACTGGCGCCTAAAGCGTTCAGCCGATTTTCTTCCAAATGATATTCTCCAATTGATTTTAATGAACTCAAGGCTTTGGGAGTTTCAAAGGTACATTTTGATTTTTGAGGGTACATTACGTAATGCCTCGAAAATATGTTCAAAACTTTCTTGAAAATGGCACCAATGGTTTTTATCAAGCTTTGTCGTCAGATAGCGTAAAGGACACTGAAGTGAGTGGTACAGGTCTAATACTCGTTGAAATCCCAGAATTTTTGTGTGCAATTTGTGGGCATCTTCCTAGTACTATAAAATAGAATGGAGAATTTTTTCTCAATTAAATCGGTTCTTTAAAGACGCATGTTGAAATATATCCAAGATTAAATATTCAAAAGTATGAGTGGTTTTCGTGTAATATAACGCGATATTTAGGGAATTAAAAGAAATAACATTTTTTCTTAATAAGTGCTCCAATTTTTTTCTTTAAGTTTGTGCCGCGAGTAGAAGACTGGATGCTTAAAAGAATGACGCCAGTCTCATTTTCATTGAACTCTGAATTTTCCAAAATTGTAATTTAGAAATAATGAGAGGACGTAAGTGCTGTTGTAACTTCACTAATTATCTTTTATACTACTTCAATGCAGAAACTGAATTGGTATCTTACAAGAAAGATAATGGGGAAATGAAATACTTGCATATGCATGTAGAAGTAGTATTGTTGTTGTTTTCCACATTCTATCCGCAGCAATCCGACTCCACACCGTAACAATCAGGCTCTAGTTAGAGACCTATGTATTTTGAAGCATAGTAAGTATAGATGTAATTAGATATAAAGTACATTAATTGTAAAAAAATTATATAAAATCAACTTTAAGAATACGATTAAAATGAAAATAAATTTTCTGACATAAACTGGGCGAATATAATTAGTTTCATTTCGAAAAAGTCGCAACTCTCCAACTGAAATATGCAAAAAAAGTAGCGATTTAATGCAAAAATAAGTATATTCGTCTTGTAGAGAACCTCAATATAAGAAAGAGGTTACAGGGTTATAAACTGCCTCTCAATGTCTGTGTGCAGCTCAGATTCCCAGAAACGATACACTTCATTTCTCTCGCAGCATCTCTCAGAGTTCGAGCGCTTAATTAGCGCAGAACACAATCACGCAAGTTTCGAATTTCTGATACAATGTTTAGCTTTCGCTTGAAGTACGGATACCTTGAAGTACGGATATGCCCAGGAGCGCATCAGAGGGAGCCGTGTTCAACCAAGAGAAAAATCTGTAAATCCGAAGGCGATCAGTGAGAAATATTTAGGTCTCATAGGATAGGTCGAGTTCTGTGAGTGTCGATGGGTTTGGTTGGGCTAGGTTCTGTATTTGGTCTAGATTATGTTTCAGTCAGCTCAATGCTCTACTTTTTTGTGTGAGTCGGTCAGAATTTGAGAGTCGGTCAGGTTGAGTGGTCCGGTGGGTTTGTGTGACTCCATCACGTAAAAATAAAAAAAAATGCGTTAAAATTGTTTGACTGGTTGTGTTTGACAGGTTGTTTGCGATTGTTTGAAAGGTTAAGTATTTTGAAAGGTTCTGTGTGTGTGTTTTTGATTGGTTGTTCTATTTAATAGTTGTGACAGTTTGTATTAATTGTATGTAAACATATCTGTATGACCAGTTTGTGATGCGCCGTGATTAGTGGGTGTTAGATTTTGTCACTCCATGTCTATTGCCATTGACTTGTTGGTACCACATGTTGGGTTTGTCACCATCAAGTGGTGGATCCGTCACAATGAGTCGATAAATACTCACATTGTTCATCGGTTACCATCACATTCCCATCCACCTTTCTACTACGTAAATACCACACTACATTATCTCTGAATTGATAGGTTTAGATGGGTGAGCACAAAGATTTCATAATCAAATGAAATCGTTTTTGAAAGGTTCATGGTGTGAAGCATTGAATTTTTAACTAACGTATAGTATTTCCTTTCTATATTTAAGAAGCTGAGGATAAATATGGTTTTTGACAACTTATAAGAAACCATCAACGCAGAACCCTGTATGGGCCGTGAAAGATAACAACTCTACCCCCAGCCTACCTCAAAAAGATTTTGGACGAAAACGATGTTTGCAGGTTATGACATACAAAATGCATTACTGCAACATAAATATTCACGCGTTACTGGAAAACGATTCTAATTATTAAATATGGAAATTTCAGCAAAACATCAAACACAAGTAACCAATGCTTGTCCCCAAACGGGCCCGCTAAGTCTACATGAATACGCTCCCACGGCTCTCTGGGACGTGGCCGGACACTAAGTCTTGCCATCGTGCACTTTTATTTACTTACTTTACTTACTTTACACTTGTCAATCATTTCCTGTATATCTTTATTCATGGCTTCCCAATAAGAATGTCTTCTTGCTAATTGTTTCGTGTTGAAAATCACCCTATGGTTCTCATGGAACATTTCTAGCTCTCTCTTCTTAAACTCTTGGAGATTACGACTCGCATGTGTTGCTCACTGTTGTACAATACACCCACCTTCACCGATGGCCTGACTTCTTCAATCAACCATTTAGCATTTCTCTAAAGTAACGTAAGTAACCATCCTTTCCTGACGTAATCCCTCACCTCGCTCAATTTCGAGACTTAGTCCATGGCTGCTACAATCACGGCTGACGTCAGGGTGAATACCTGTAAGCCCCGCCAACCTTCTTCACCCAGGTGTTGACACTCTTCTCCCGCCTCGTCAAACGGGACGCCTCTGCGTCAGCATTGGCATTCTGATATTGGCGCTGTAAAGGTCCTTGTAGTGGGACAAAAATCATCTCTGCAATTGCTTTACTGTCCCTTTTGGCAGCTTCCTTCCGATGTGGAAACTACTATACTAACTATACTACTGTACTAACGGCTTGTGATCTATTGTAATGTGAAACTTAGCTCCGTATAGATTAATTAAATTTCTTTACTCGAAACACTACCGTTAGAGCTCCTTTCTCAACCTGTCAGTAGTTTCTTTGGTGCTTATCCCATGTTTTCGACGCAAATGCTATGGGTCTTTGGATGCCATTGTCATCTTGTTTGCGACAGGACCACTCCCACCCGGTATTCAAAAGCATCGGCGCCCCTGTCATTAACCTGCGGGGTACAAGTGATTTATCTCAATTCAATGAAACAGTTCAATACAAGATAAAAACTTAAAATCTCAACACCTTCTTTTTTGAATTGTGCTTTTATTGTAGCCCGCATCACAAGGTAATTCCCTTGTCCATCCACTCCCTACTGTTTGGGGAGAAATGCGTTCGTTCCTGGCTGGCCCTTTGAGCAGCTCGTCCTTTCCCCCGACAACGCCCCATTTCGGTCGCCCACTGCCCCCTCCCCCTC